>VYZS01070751.1:5211-26615 GCA_013400695.1 Neodrepanis coruscans | reverse complement strand
AATGAACACAAACACAAAAAAAAAATTAAAAATCTGTGATGGAATTATACTGTTTGGTCACTCAAACACAGACTGTCAGAATGTGAAACAACCTGTCAGAGCAACTACAAATTCAAGAGCCTTTTTTTTCAATCTTCTACTCCCAGATGGAATTCTTTTGTCTTTACAGGAAATGGCACAGCCCTTGTTCTTCCCCTTCTCTGCATTGCATTTCTGGGGATTGTGTTATATCCTTAGCCTTTATGCCCAGAGGTACTCCAAGCAGGTAAGAAAAAGTAACTTAGCAACAAGAAAAACCACACAAATCCTTTGCAAAAAAGATTACACAAATTTCTCATGAGGAGGTACCAGGTGTGTGTGTATATATATATATACACATAAAACTTACTACACTATAAAAATACTCTGCCAAGTAAAACAAAACAAAAGGTGCAAGTTGAGTAGGAGCACAATTTCTTTTAGCATGTCCATACAAAGAATGAAAAAGGAATCTAAGTATATTAACAAAATTACACTTTCACATGAGCAAGATTAGTTTCAAACCAAAGCATACCAAGGACAGAAATCTTGCGAGCAGTCTGATGGTTATATATAAGTAAGTTTCCCTTTGTTGTCCCAACAGCAAGTAAAGTTCCAACTCGAGACCATAACAAGAAAGACATTGCATCCCTAAAATAAAGACAATTATTACTTTTTAGCATAGATTGCTTTCATGTGCTTACATATAAAACGTTTTAAATATTTGTTTTGAAGTCTTATAAAATTACACAGACGAAGAAGAATTTTTAAATTAAGCAAATATTCTCTACAAATATCAGAATTAGTTAAGTACACATAAAATAGTAAAAATACTAAAAAGTTGCATGAGGTAATGTAACATGACTTGTACAAATGGAAATGTGTCTGCAAACATCAACAGTCTTTGACGGGTACTTTGGCCAAATACACAGCTTTAAAAAATACTCCAAGAAACCATGAAGGTACATGAAATTTTCTGGTTTTGTACTTTTGTTTGGTACTTCAACTCAAAAGTGAATAGGTCTAGTTCTAGTCACTATAATAAGGGAGGTAGAAAGATCCATTTTAACTTAAAGTTTCAGATACAGCAAGGCCTGTTTTGATGTATATTTAAGGCCACACAGATACCATAAACATACCACAGAAACCATACATCATGTTAAAAAAACAAGAGCCTCTTAGGTAAAAAACATTTCAGTAAGAATTTTCTAATTAGTCCCTCCTATCTTTTTAAACTTTACTGTAAGCATGCAACAGCTATTTGAAACAAATTTCAGATACTGACACGTGAAATGACCCCCAATACATATTTGGTTTTGCATATGAGGGGCTGTTTCTGCTTTTCTAATTTCCAAAAGGGAAGGATACAAGAAAAGCCTGAATATCAGACCCTTTATGTCTTAGTGCTTATTCTGCATGAGCAATAACACTGTGACAAAAGGAGGATTAAGGACTCACATTGATATATATTGTTCTAACAAGTCTGCCTCCAGTAAGCAATTTAGAGAGAGATCATGGAAGAACTGCCATACTGCATATTTCATTCTGCTAAGTATCTTCTATGTTATTTTTTGCTTGCATACTACCAAGTTACTCTTCCCCCCAAAGTATTTGTTCATACATGTAAAGGAGGTACGATATGGTCTGTTCATTCACACAGTATAACGTGTATACACATCTTGACAAACACAGGACAGATCAATTCCCACTCTCATTCCAACAGACAGCATGTTTACGTAGAATGCAAGAGTTTAGTGAATAGATTCAAAGAAGGCAAGTTTGTTAAACCAAGCCTATTTGTTAACTCAATGCTTGATTGTTATGCAGACCTCAGAAAAGTTTAAAGTCTGTGGTTGAATTCCGAAAGGTAAGGCTTTGAGTAGGATCTCCTACTACCCTAAACCAGTCTGCTTTGTGAATAGTGTTTTAGTCTCCTTACAAATCTAAGAGGAAAAAACTCCAGCACCTCTGAAATCACTTCCCTTACTTTTAAGTTCCCTTTAACTGGTGTGAAATACTTAAGAGAAAGNNNNAAAAAATTCTCATCCTTGTTGCTATCACAAAGTGGAAAGACTGAAGAGAAGTTCTCTAGAGACTTTGGCACTGCTGACACTCAAAAAAGAAACAAAAACCACTACAAACCCTAAAATCCCCACCCACACCAAACAGTTCAAAATCAACAAACCATATAAAAAATTAGCAACAAACTGTAGCATATTAGTTTAACAGTATATGTAGTCTGAGGACTCTGATAAAACATGATCCTCCACATCAACAAGTCACAGTGGTCCCAATCTTCAAACACACATGTAAAAAAATTTCTTACCTCATGCCACTGTCTACGTGGCTTGTTTTGTTTGTGATCGCATCCCACAGAAATATGGTGCTGGATTTGTCCGTGATTATTGCTAAAGTATCACCATCCTTATCCCAGTCCATAGCAACACAGTCACTGAAGAAAACAAAAATCACTAATAACTTTTAAATGTGTTTGTAAGTGTATAGAAACAGCCAGAACTATTCAGCTGTAGTTCATGTCCTTCCTTTTCCCTCCTATACAAACACACAACAGAAGCAGAATTATCTGTAAAATGTACTTTTATAGCAACCACTCCCTTAGTCAAATCTCATCAAAATTACAGGGACTGAAAGGAAGGTCATCAAAGACAGACTGCTACCTTCTAGTATTTGAAATACTGCCACCTTAATTTTCAAGAGACTGAAAATCCCCTGTAAGGTTCTGGTTCATCAGAGGCTATTTAGAGTTGGGATTATTTTTCCCAACAGTAGTTTAACAATAGTTCAACAAGCCTAACAAACTTGAACAAGAAACCTATGAAGAAGCAGGGAAAAACTCTACTTGCAGATAGTTGCTATAATGAAGAGGAGAGCAGACTCAGACACAAGTCTCTAGTGAATTGAAAAAACAGGGTTGTTCACAATACATATTTAAAGCATCATATGCTGCAGACTAAGAACTCATGCCATCTGACACCACTCTTTCTAGATAAATAAGTTAAAAGTTTCAGGTTAAAAAGGCATCTCTGTGAAAAATTTCACTCTTACTACCATTCAAATGAAAACTACTACTGCAAGCAGTTTGAAAAGCATCCTATTGAAACACACACTGCTATAAACTATAAATTTAGTAAGCCTTCAGTGCCAGGTTCTTCTATCTTTCTTTTTAAAACCTCAGCAGTTTATTCCAGAGAATAAGTATGGTCTATTCCATAAACACACTAATAAATACCTAACAGCCAACCAGAACATCATGACCAGGGACAAAGACAAAAAAGAAAAAGACAGGGGAAAATGCAGATTGGTAAGTAGGAGACAAAATAAATTCTATCAGCATAACGTGAAGAGAGTAAATAGAGCAGAGAATACCCAACATTCCCAACTCCATTCTTTTGTAAGGAGAGGTCCAGCAATTAATTGCAGTTGGTAACAGCTAACCAGCAAATAAAGAAGCAAAGCTTGGCCTGAGTTGAGAACCTCCATATAAGCACACTTGTTTCTGTTTAAACTGCATATCACGAAAGTTGAAATTTATTCTAATAATAGTAATTAGAAATAAATTATACTTCAATCATAGAAAAAGGTTGAAAGAAAATAATTCAAAAGAACTACCTAGCATAGCTAGAAGATTTCCAGGCAAGTCTCAAAAAGTCAACACTGTTCTATCTACCATAAGCAGACCTTAATTATTTCAACAAACATTTAGGAGATGGGATTATTATACACGTTTCTTCTACCCTTTGCCTTGCCACGAGAACACAACACTTTTATAAAACTGGGTTTGATGTTATGTTTCCCTCAAGGAAAGGGTCACATCTGCCCACCAGTAAGGTGATTCTATCAGTGCCCACCAGTAAGGGCAGACACTCCTTCACACCACATGACAGCAGAGTATTCCCAATCCAACACAAGCTCTCCTCAGAGTTCACCTCTGATTCCACGTAGGTTTCCTCACTTTAGGCAGTTTCCTGGAGAGAATGAGCATCGTGCAAAATACAGCACAGAATGAGCTGGGCTATGGATGTCAGCAAGCAAAAGAGCTGACACAGCCAGCCCACATCATGAAAGGCACCTGAGCCAAACAGCAAGATGTTGCAGTCAGTGAGATACAAGTGAGTCTGCTGAAGACAAAGAGAATCTCTAGGTTTGGTGCTAGGTGGCAACTCCAATAACTGTAAAAAATGGGTTTCTAGACTTCTTGGGGAGCTAAGTGATTCTTGCTCACCAAAGACATGGGGATATATGTAAGTGAAGTTCTGGAAATTAAAGTTAGACTCTAGATTAGAGGCTTCAGATTTAAAACCTTAGCAGAAGTTTCACCTAGGCTAAGGGCTCTACCTTAATCAAAATTAATCAGTTTGTTAGAAATAAAACAAAAATTCAGAAATTCCCACGATGACTAAGAGCAGGTAAAATACTAAGAAGAAATGAGCAGCACACAAATGAAAGCTACTGCTACATCACGTAGTAATGGTGCCTAACAAAAGTATGTTTCTTGAACAAAATAACACAATGACCTGATGTCACACTCTTTTCAACTAGGGAGGTTTCCTCTGGGTCATATCTAGCCTGTTTCTATGGTCTGACTGCCTTTTAGGAACTTAGATGCATCCTCCAAAGGACACAACTTTTTAAATTTCATCTGAAAAAAAATCCAGTTTGATGTGAACCAGAACATGATCAAGCAGAAAAAAAATGAGACTCACTTCTGAAGTACCCTCTTGATCTAAACCAAAAATGCCACTGTAAACATTATGCCACTGATGTAAGCAGAAGCACTAGACCAAACTGGCATCTTCTTCAGTAAAGCTGTAACAAACTGTCAGAAAAAGGAACAGTAGCAAGAACGAAGTGGAAATCAGAGTGAAGAGGATATATTGTACACAACCTCATCATGATGCCTCTTCATACAAAAGGTCTTTTTCTAATATTTTAATGACACAGATTAAGTTTATTACTAATAAGGAGTGCTTTGGGTAGGAGAATATATTTTTGACTATCTTTCACAGCTTACTAAGAGTTAAGCTTTTACTGCCTCAGATTCCAGACACACTCACAGTTTGTCGTTTTCCCCAGGTATGTTCACAACAGAGAGTATTTTTTCTTGCAAAGTTCTCATATTATCTAAGTACCTCTCCAGAAGACAAGCATTTTTAAAGAAAACAACAAAAAACCTAATTTAAACCCATCTTAAGACTTACCCTGGTAGGATGATTTCATTTCTCTTTTGACCATGACGATCAAAAATTTTCACAACACGATCACCCCTAAAAAAGATTAATATATTCAATAAATCCCTTCTTTATCAGTGATTTCTAAAGACAAAAAGCACAAAATACTTGCAATCTTACCCTGTTACAGCAAGGAAATTTCCTAAGGTTTTCTGCCAAGCAAACTGCACACAGGAACCAGACCAAGATTTTTCATACAGACTGAATACTTGCTGGGAAAAAAAAACCCAAACAGGGAAATTATACATCTTAAAATCATAAGCATATGAGTACTATGATTTCCTAACATGTTAGCAACTGAGTACTTTGGAGGTAAAAAAACCACAGACCAAACACAACCGCTGGTGATTCTAATGCACCAAAGTACCAAATTTCCACATAAAACCCCCTTTTGGTTTGTGTAGAAAAAACTGAAGTATCTGCATTGAGAACTGAGATTTTATCACAACTGTTTTTTCTTTTAGCTACAGGAATGAAAAAACTACATGAGACACCCCTCTTCTAGTTTAAAGACCAGAACATTAGCAGTTTTCTAAATTTCAAGGAAAAGTCTGGGACCAGAAAGCATCCTTAGTTTGTAAAACACAGTATGATCAACATTTAATCTTTTAAAGATAGGTCACCATTTTGTTACCTGGAACTGTTGGGTCTGAAAAGCTAAGACTTTAAAGCAACCCACTGTAAAAAGAGATTCTAATTTACAACTGAGAAAGTTTCTAAACTTCCTTCCTAATACCTGTACCAATTTTTCTGTAACTCAGGTGTAAGATAAAGCCCACAACTGTTTTACAGCCTGACCTACACCCCTCCCACCTCATTAGATAAACACAAACACCCAGTGGCCACCAACTGCCTGGCAGGCTTGCTCAAGTCTTCGCCAAAAGTTCTCATCCCTTCTTTTGGATGAATGTTATCCAAGGCATTTTTCCTACTGAAGACGTTTACTCACAAGAAGTGTAAAAATACAACCACCACATGCAACAAGCACAGACAACATCGGACAGTAATGTTTGATTTTGAAACAAAATTTAACAAAATCTGAGTCCAGAGGAGGACCAGAAACTGATTAGAAGGATGGAGCACCTCTCCTACGAGGCAAGACTAAGAGAAGTGGGATTGTTCAGCCTGGAGAAGAGAAGGCTTTGGGATGACCTAATTGTGGCCTTCCCGCACCTGAAGGAGCCCACAAGAAAGATGGACAGTTTACAAGGGCACGTAGTGACAGGACAAGGGGGAACGGCTTCAAACTGAAAGAAAGCGGCTTTTAATCAGGTATTAGAAGGCAGTTCTTCGCTGTGAATGTGGTGAGGCACTGGAACAGGCTGTCGGTGCCTCTTCCACAGAAGTGTCCCAGACCAGGTTGGAAGGGGCTCGGAGCAACGTGGTCTAGTGGGAGCTGTCCCTGCCCACGGCAGGGGTGTTGGAACGAGGTGAGCTTTAAGCTCCCTTCCAACCTTAAGCCGTTCTATGAGAAAAACAACAAACACGGGAGCCCAGCCAAGCACGTCAGGCCCCGTTTGTTGCCGACCGCTGCTTCCTGCCGCGCCTCCCTCCCCTCCGGTACGGCCCGCCCGCCCCGCAGGTCACAACCCTAACCCGATCCCGGTCCCGCGGCGGCCGAGACTCCCAGGATACCCAGACAGACACCTAGTCACAAAGACACGGAATTACGCAGGACAGACACACAGACACGAACCTTCATCGCGGCACCGCGGTCCGCTCCCCCCTTGGCTCTGCGCATGCGCTACCCACCCCGGCGCCGCGGTCGCCCCGGAGACGGAGGGGGCGGGGGGACGGCCCGGCCTCGGGGCCGGCGGTGCGTGAGGCCGCGGCCCCGGCCCCGGGTGGAAATGGCCGCGTTCAGAGCCAGGCTCACAGAACGGGCTCTAACCGAGGGAGTAAACGCACACACCCAGCAACAAAGCCTCTTCACATCAGCTGTATTCCAACTGCGAAAGCGCCACCGCAAAGTCGCACTGATTTCTTTTAAAACAATAAATAGTTCGCCGAAAGCGTTAAAATACACGTTTAAAATTACAAATGTACAAAGGAGTTTGGGTATCGGGCACTTCAAACTTTAAAACAAACAAATAAACAAAACCAAACATTCAATGAGTTCACATCTTCCCGTTTTTCACACGCGGTGCTTTTTGGGAAACGTAAGAGAAAAGACGCGGAAAAGCAAATACAAAAAAAAGCTTCTTCCGAGAACATTTAGACCATTCAATGAAATTCCGTGTAACAGCACAGGGATCGAGAAAGGCAAATTATAAAGCATCTGAAAAAATTAGGTAACTGTTAAATAAGGTCACTAATTTGATACAGTCCTGCAAGGCACACTCACGCTCCTGTAAGATGCTGAACATGCTCAAATGGTGGCACTGAAGCATCTTGCAGGACTGGGCTCTTGACATTTTTAAACCTTACAGGAAAGACAGACAATTTCTTCATCTTATAAAATTATACATTTCAAAGTAGTGCAAAGCCTCATGTAAAAATGTAACTAGTCTAGATGTAATGGAATGCTCCAAAAATTCCAAAGTGCAAATATTAAACTTAAATTGGTTAAGTGTTAATCACACTTTAGAATTCTTCCAATAACTCATACAAACAGCAAAGTAAATATAAGAACCAAAATAGAGAAAAAGGTGTGATCTGCATCTCACGTAAAAACTTTGAAAATCCAAAAAGTACACTGGATGTCAAAAATATCTGTCAGAAATTATTAAATAGCAGGTTTCTGTTAGCATAAGTCAATATTTAAAATAAGGCTTTGGTTAAATAAAAAGTTTGCTAAACTAGGAATGATGATAAAAAGTGCAAAAGATTCACCAAATACACAACTTCATTTCCAAGGCAGGCATCACCCCTGCCATTTACAATAGTTTGCATTGGTTTGTCAGCCTGTGTTGTAATCACTCAGATACCTATAGCCAAATGTGTTTATTATAGGCAAATTAAATATATGGGGTCCAATCCTGTAACTAGTTTCACCCAGATATAGACCCAATTATATCAAATTATATCCATTTATAGCATTATTCCTCTGCATGTTTGGGGAAATCAAGGCCCTGGATCCGTAACATTTGATTATTATAGCGAGTTTGCTCATTTCCTTAGCACTTCCTAAAGAGAAGTCCTCTGCTGACAACTGGCAGGTTGCAGCTGATTTTCTTATAAATAGGATTCTTGTAACATATGAGTAACAAAGATAGTTTTCTAAAAAGTGCTTAATATTGGTCCATAGTAACAACGTGTTGACATCTGCTTCAGACGAAACACCTTGCTGTAGTAGGTATCCTGTGCCTGGTGTTTATTGGTGCCCTGGTAATTTGCTTGAGGATAAAGGAATCGTCTGAGTCTATGCAGGAGAATGTCACCTTTACAGAGAAAATAATTTATAGTTTTACAGTCACAACACATGCTCCAGCTCTTCCTAAGCACAGGGGTGCAACCTGTAAGCAAACAAACAAACAAACCATCCATGAGACAAATGCAGTCAGCTTTTAGTAATTTTTTTCCTGTAATTGTACAGCTGCATTAGAGTGACAACATCATCCATGTTCTGTTCACGTGACTTATGATTTGGTCCAAAATTGGATACAAACCCATTGAAAAGGTAAAGATATTTTACATGATAGAGTGAAGCACTTTGAAAGCAACAGCAGCTCCCAAGAACATCAAGCAATTCTTATTGATAATTTCAGTTATTCAATATCACAGGAAAAAGAGACCTTTGCTATAGTACAAACTGGACACTTGAGCTAGACAGTCTGACAACTGAGTAACAGTTGGCAAAATGATGCATTTTGATGCAATAGAAAATGCCAAAAATGAGAGGGGCAACCTCTTCTTTTTACTTGTATATTTGATAAAATCCTGTTAGGAGTTCTTGAAATCAGAACAATTTCCCAGTCTTTATTCTTTAATTGTAAACAGAAGGTACTTCTGGCAAGATCCTTTTCTGCTCAGATTCTGCTGAACTTCAACACAGGGTGGTAGATTCTAACACTCACCTTAGCTTTCTCTTTTAACCTTTATTGTATTGGAGTGTGTGTGAATAGCACACCAAGTGGTACAGAGATCATCCTGAAGACAAAAAAAGGCTGTTTATGCCAACTCCCCTACTTCTTTTTTTCTTATGAACAAAAGATTTATTGTGAGCTATCTGTGACTCTGACAAACCTCAGCTGAGAAAATTCCACTACCCTCTTCTGAGTTGTGTGTGGATGAAGTGGTGGCAGACTGATGACTTAAGACAAAAGGAAGGTACACGAACATTTCCAAAACCCTCCAGGCAGGGTTTGAAACTGTCCTATACACTGGGACCGTGGCATTCAGTGAGATATAGAGTGTCAAGGCTAAGGATACAAGGTACAGACAGATGGTCACCACCTAGGAATTATGTGAATGTTCATTTAGAGGCAATGGTGAAAAGCACAGTTTCTGTCCTCTGGTACACTTTTTTTTTTCTTTAGTTGGACAAACAATGCCATGGGTTATCATTACCAGCACCAATATTGGTGAATCTCTGATGATCCTCCTTGATGATTTGTGTTTTAAGATCTTGCAGCAGTGTGAAATGGACAGCTGAGTTTTCTGTTTTACAGAGACTCTGATAGACAGCAATTTAGTTCTGTTTTTGAATTAAGAATTTGGGGTTATTACTGGGATAGCACATTCAGGTGGTCAGAATTCAGCTGCCTAAATCCTAGTGTCTGATGCTATTCCAGATGACCTTGGATATTCATCCTGGTCTGCACTGGACTCCAGGAGGGCCTCGGTCTCCCACAGATTCTGTGCTGTATCTGCCAGCCTTCTGTGGATGTAGATGCTTTAGGGCATTAGATACCAAAGGACAGCTAGCTCAGGATGTCCTTGTGTGTGATCTTCCCACAGAGGCACATTCCCAGAGCTATAGAGAGGCACAATCCCAAGCTCTGAAGTGACATTAATGGTTTCTGATTGTTAGCTGATTTTTTCTTTTTTTTTTTTTTTTTTTTGTTTTTTTTTTTTTTTAAATCTGCAAAAAGGAAAACG
This sequence comes from Neodrepanis coruscans, assembly GCA_013400695.1. NCBI lineage: Eukaryota > Metazoa > Chordata > Aves > Passeriformes > Philepittidae > Neodrepanis > Neodrepanis coruscans. Next base: position 16,308 of record VYZS01070751.1, on the reverse strand, counting down.
GGAAAAGGCTTTCTGAAAGTTGCACACACTGTACATTGCATTCTCACCGGGAAGAGATTATTTATGAAAAGATGACCAAAACTTTAAAGAAATTGATAAACATGATGAGAGACATATTAGAGCTAAAACTAACCTACATTTATCATTTATCATTTATCTTCAGAAGAGGAAGTCATGTAAACAGAACCCTTTATGACAGTCAGTACATATCAATACATTTTAATAAAAGTAGATGAACTTGTCAAAGAAAACAGCTATACTCTCGCCAAAGAAAGAAGGGCAGTTTATTAGGAGTTAACAACAGTCTGTTCAAGATAAGTCAAGATGGTACACAAAGGAAAAAAAGAGAGACTCAAAACATACTAGTAAGAAAGGGGTTTTTGGAGGAGTATTTTAATTCTCCTTATAAAAATGGGCACACTTGAAATAACAAGATAAATAGTAGTGTATGGTCTGATCAGAAACTATACCTGTGTCCATTCATTTGTCTGGGGATCATAAGACTCCACTGTATTAAGGTATGTTTGACCATCATATCCTCCAACAGCATACAACTTGTCACCAAGAAGACATACTCCCACTGCATCTCTGCTAATGCTCATAGAGGCCACAGAAGTCCACATATCTGTTTTGGGATCATACCTAGAAGACAATTTATGTTATGCTCTAAAACTGCTGCCAAAATTCAACAGGAAAAACGAACTGGAATTTATGCTGTCAAGGTAGCAGAAAACAGGACAGTACAGATTTGGGTGTTAATTTCAAAGGTCTTTTCCCCTACCAATTCAACTCCCTCTGAAACTGTTTCTTTAGTCACCTGGTAACACAGTAGTAGCTAGGTATCTACTTTGTGTTGGTTTCTACATATTAACACAGACATACACATAATGGCTGCTCTTACTACATTTTGTGTCTAAACATATCACTACACAAACAGTTCACTTGTTACACCATAGTAGAGCAAGTGCTTGCTTTAAGTGATAACTACTATATGTCAAGGCTGTTAAAATTGAGTGTGGTACTAAGGAGAGTTACCTGCCACGAAAGATTACCATTTTAAAAAATATCATCCCCCAAACAGTTTGAAAAAATTCTGGGGGAAATGTAAAATCCTTAAGACAAGTTACAACATTTTTTAAATCAGAAGCATAAGCATTGTAAAACGGCAGATGCTTTAATGAAAAACATAAAATGTGGTTCTAGAACAGAATCTATATTCTTTACAAATCCAACTGAGAACTATGTAGAAGAGCTCATGTAGTTGTGTAGTTAGGCTATGCTTATATCATAGAATATATTTTAACTTGACTGAAAGAGATAACATAAGATTAAGAGATAACATACAGATGCTTACAGGAGCAATGATGTAATACAAAGCTCTGAAGGGCTCTAAAGAATTATACAAAGAAAATATTTATTGGCTGAGAGGTGATCCTAAGATCACACTTGCTAAAAGCAAGTTTGGAAGATACTAGTCTTACCTTTTTTGCATGAAGAGCATAGATATAATGCAATTCTACAATTTTACTTGCTGTTCTCTAGTTAAAGTATTACAGAAATGCATGCAAGCATAATTGTAACATAAAAATACTACCTAAAGCATATATGCAAATAGAAGAGGGTGATTAGTAAGCTACATCTAGAAATTACTTTTCAAATTCAAATTATTTTATAATTTATTTATCTGGGAAAAACAACTTTTATTGCAAATATAGTGGTAAACAAATATTCAAAAGCTTACTGTGGTCATATAAAGCTGGTATTTTTTAAAGGAACTAGTTCTATGAAGATGATGATCTTCAGTTTCATCTCACTTAAAGAGCAAGGGCAAAATGCACTGCAAAATGATTCCTTTTTACTTAAGTCATGTGTTCTGTAATGTTGCTTCAGAGAATATTGATGTAGAAAAATACACAATATTATTATTAGACCTGTTACTTTCTCTTGAGCTTCCAGTTGTCTGTACTGCTCTGAAAATCTGGTATTTACCAAGATGCATCTTCCTGTCTGCAAACCTTTCTGGGTCTTTTTAATGCAACTTCCATATGGTATGGGCCAGACTGTATTTTCAGGTCTCCTAGGACTCTAAAAGCTTGAAAACTACAGGTCTCTTGGGGTGTTTTTTTTGTGGTGCATTTTTTGGTTCTGTTTTGGTTTATTTTTGTTTGTTTGTTGTTGTTTTGTTTTTGGGTTTTTTTTGCTGGAGGATGAAACATATCTCCCAGCACTAATAAATTTATAAAAACAAGAATAAGGGTGATGAAGACTCATTGTAAGTGTTGGGAGATAACAGGGAAGAAGAAAAGTTCTACAGTTTGGAGTGGGAGGCAGGGAGAGAATTAAAGCATATTTCAGAAGTACCTAAAATACCAGTGAAGACTTGATGCAGTGCATAATGAAGTATTTACTATCTTTTTAAAATTATATCACACCTGCTTCTGTAATTAATGATATGGTCATTCATTAATCACTTTACATAAATACATACCAGTTTAGGGATGACTAAATTACATGCCAGTTTCCCAGTGTCATCAGGGGATACAAAAAAAGAATAGATATATAAGGATCCACAAAACCTGTCTGTTAACTCCTTTCAAAGTTATTATATGAATAGAGACACACTTCTTATGTGGAAGAAGTTCTGCTCCATTTTTAAAAGCATTCAATGCCAAGTTGTTCTCAGTTATCAATCATAATTTATTCAATAAAACTGTTAAAAAACCCTATATGAATTGTATTAGGGAGAATTAAATAATCTGTCTAGGTAACATTTTGATTCATAATATGAATACACAGCATGTTTTCATATGTAAGTTTCCTCTGATCATGCTAAAAATAACACATCTGTTTTAATTGGTTTCTACTTACAGCTCTTTCCATAAATCACACCACAGACTAGCACTATTAGAGTCACATAGCAGGATATGCCTTCGTTGGGATATTACCTTTCTACGCAGTCTGACAGCCTGGATGTTAAGTTTGATGCTGGGGCATCATGACCACCTATTGCATACAAGAACCCGTTCCAGGTGGTTACACCTACACCACCTCTTCTTTTTGACATCTGAGCACAGAGAGTCCATTTGTTTGTATGAGGATCAAAACATTCTACTGACTTAAGACAAGAACTTCCATCTCGACCCCCAACTGCATAAAGCCTAAAAAGTTAATAAAAAAAGAAGTAAATAAATGTTGTCTGAACAAGATAGTTTCCAGTAAAATATGAATTATTTCAAAAGTTTGTTAAAAAGGGAAGTTTAGAAGGAGACTTTGAACTTTCAGCAGACTGTTCTATTGCAAAATCTCAGGTAAGATTTTGCTCCAATCTTTTCCTATTGTAACATTCAATGTATAATAACAATAATTTACAGAAGTTGATTAACTTACACAGGATTTATGTTTCAACCTATGCCTATAGCTAAAAATTTTAAAATTACTTATATGACTTGACAAAGGCCCATTTCTAGAAGGGTCAGAAGCACAAATTCAGTAGTGGATCTGTGCATGCACCAATTCTGCCCTGCCTCATCTTAGGTGTTCAAGTGTTCTTCTGGAGCTGGCCTTTAGTTCATGAATGACAGCACTACATTAAGTCCCTCACACCCACTAGGTGGCCCAATTTGCTCGGTCCTAACAAAAAGGTTTCTAGCATTTGGTACTAAGAAAGGATTTCAACTTTTTGGAAGGGCCAAAATGAACCAAAATTGTCTTAGGGGCTCTCCATCACTGATGAATCTTTAAAACTTATCAAATAATCAAACTTGATAAAGAGTTTATGCACAGAGTTTATGAGCTATCCAAGCATAGAAGTAGACATACCCAGCAGCATTATTTGGAAAACTAGGAACAAAGAAGCCATTTTAAAAATGAAATAACACATCAGAAGTAAAATCCAGTAAGAAAGATCACTTGAAATAACATTAAAGAAATCTTTTCAGAACTTAAGGCACATTACAATATGGTTAAATAATCAAATAAACATTAGATACTACATATTATGACAGTGTGAAAAATTTATAACAGTTACCATGAAGCACTGTTCAAGACGTCCACAGTTTGGGTTACACTTTTGTTTGTTTTTTTAAATATACTGATCAACAAACTGAAATACAAACATCTTGTAAATATGGTTGATCTAATAGTTCTAAGTAACAATTTTAATACCCTTTAAAAAAATTCCATGGAAGTTCCCATGTATAGAAACACAACTTGTTTAAGATAAGGAATACACTGAAGGATACTGAAAAACTCTGTAGCAGTTCCATTAAGTTCATGACTAAAAATCAATCCCTTATGCAAGGTAACATTTAAATGAAGGCCCTCACTTTATCTTCTCCCAAAACATAATAGGGTTTTGATCACTTAAGCAGTGATTTCACATTTTGGACATGGAGAAAGACGTTTATTTCTCTACATGAAGACTTCTAGCCAACCATCTGAAATATATGAAGTAACAGACAGGTATTACTAGAAAGTGCTGAAGATACTGCTCCCACTGCTATAATGCTTCATGTACTTCTAAGATTTTCAGCTGTAGGCATCTAGTGTTGTTGCCTCATTAAGAGTCTAGGCAATGTTCTATAATAATAGAGGCTCTAATTCTAGTGCTTTTTACCACACCTGGGACTCTCTCCTGAATATATAAGCTTTAGACCTAACTTAGGAATCTGAGACTGCAGTTCCAAGGCATCTCAAGGCACTCTGGTTGCTGCTTGTTCAAGTTCATCCCTCCTTCCTGTGCATTTCAGCTATACTAATTTACCAAAGACTAGGCTACCAAACAAAAAAAAAAAAGTAAGGTGTGAAAAGCTCATCTCAAGGGAGATGTGTCAGATAGCACATACGAAGGTAATGAAAATTTGTGACAATAAATTGTAAATATTCTGCCACAACCACAAAATGACTTATTAAATCAGTAGCTTTTGTCTACTATGTTATTCCTGTAGTCACCCTGGATAAGCCCACTACAGGTCTGCTGGAAAACTGGAAGGACGACTGGGCTCAAAGGGCTGTGATCAGGAGCATGGAATCCAGCTGGCAGCTGTTACTAGAGGTATTCCTGCCAGGGCTAGTGTGGCTGATATTCCCATGCCATAGTACAGGCTGAGAGATGACAGGAGAGGAGGAATCTTAGCAAAAATAGACTTCGAAATCCTGGTAGACATGTCACCAGTACATCCTTAAAGTAGCAAGGACTGATCCCTATTATTCGTATATACAAGACTGGATACTGTATCTAGCTTTGGGCTCTTCACAAAAATTCCCAGGTTTGCTATGCCACGATACAGAGTTGCTGTGAGCTGGTGGAGAACTGATGAGGCTTTTTGAGCAAGAACCTGAGCTGAGCCCCTTGCTTATCTAGCACCTGGCTCGAGCATGGCTTAACAAATGCAATGTCTGGGGTGAAGTGGAAGCCTCACAGCCCAATGTGGTCTCATTGAAGCACAGATGAGCACTCATGTCTGGGTCTGGAGATGTTAGCTCCACTCTCTCTCACCCGCACATGACAAGCTTCCCTATAAAACCGATCCTTTCAGGAGATAATAATGTGTGTTTGTAACATGCTGCAAACAAAGGTAAGACAGCCTTTACTGCTGCCTCAGCTGGGTGAAGGAAGAAGCAATGCTGAAGTGTCACAGTTCTGTTCTGCTTTTGATTCAAGCATAAGTCATATAACTCAAATAATTGATTAAAGACCCTCATTATCCTTCATTTACATACTCAAAAATACACCCATCAATATGAAAATGAGAAAACAGCTGCTCCTCCCACTATCTATGATGGCAGCAACAAGTAATCAATTCTATTTGACTCAATCCCACCTCCAAAAATATAGATTTGATATTTGGAACAAGTTGCCTGGAGAGGTTGTAGAGATATTCAAATTGAGATATTGAATATATTGATATTGAGCTATTCAAAACTCAAATATGACCTGAGTTACCTCAATTAACTTTGAAACTAGATCCAACTTTAAGGTTGGCCCTCCTTTGAGTTGGTATTGAACCAGATCACTCCAGAGGTCCCTTCCAATCCAAATTATTCTACAGTTCTGTGATTCCAATTGATTTTTATTTTCATAATAGCTCGATTCAAGTACACTTGTATTTCGGGATGCCATAGAAAAATGACAATCAGCCCAAAGGAGCTGGAGTTATTCAGTCATGATGACAGAATACTCAGGGGACATGTGTCTGTAAATACAATAGGCTATTACAAGTAGGAAAAAAAGGATGCATCTTCAATATTCACTTCATAGAGTATAAAAAATAATAATATAAAGCAGCAAAAGGCATTTAAAACTTGACATCAGGAGAATTTCAAAGATGTATTAAAGGTTAAGCAGATAACTTAGGGAAGTTACAGAAACTATACCACTGGAAGTTAAGAACAAGATCACTCTGGCTATGAACATTTTTGATACAATTGATTCAACTTCGGAGTAGCAGCATGGATTCAGGAATTCCTTGAGGTCCCTTCTAGCCATTTCCTGTGGCTCCATCATAAAACAACCTAGTTGTCTGGATATGTTTTGTATTAAGAATTAGGCATCTTTTCATTGAACAAGAGCTGTAGAGATTTCAGATACCACTCCAGATTAGATTAATTTTGCCAGAGTTTACTGTTCTCAATTAGTACAATATAACATGAGTACCCCTCCATAACTTTACCATAATTTTAGAAGCTAAATGTTCAAACAGCCACAGTAAGAGGAAATTACTGGAGTCTCAGTGAAAGAGAACAACAACGTGCTCCTTTCATTATGAAGGAGATGGTAACTGTTTATTAGCCCATAGAGATGGTGACTTGTAAGCGATATTGCAGAATGCTGTGATGCTGTGGAGAAGTTTGCTTGACCCAACACATATCATTTCTGTGAAAGAAGAAACTTGGCCCTTAATGCTAACAACAGGTATTTATCAAGAAAAATTATTAAGTCATTTAGTTTGGCCCTGTAATTACATTAAAATAATGAGATTTTAAATTCGAAAATGGAAGTTGCCTTCACATACTTTCCACTTAATATTGCTACACCAACAGTGCTCCTTGGAGTTGACATACTAGCTACAAAATTCCATTGACGAGCCTGTGGATCCCATCTTTCTACTGTATTCAGGTAGCTCCAGCCATCATGTCCTCCTACAGCATACATGGGACCTTCCAATACAGCTACTCCTAAAAAAGATATGAAAAACAATTTCTTCTGGATAAGGGGAATAAAGACCACAATTTCCCAGTGACAGTCCACGGTGCACCAAAAATTAAAAAAAAAATTCCTTTTGTTAAGCAATGCTGAATATGATCTGAAGGAGAAAACACACTTTATAAGCAGTTTGCATTAAAACAAAATTTCCATCCCCTTAAACTTAATTTCTGAATGCTTTTTGACCACTCCTAAAATAAATAATCTTTAAAAAATATGCATTCAGTCTTTACAGAACTGTACATACCAAGACCATGACGATGAGTGGACATAGGTGGCATTACACTCCAAGTTTTTGATCTAGGATTGTAGCACTCCACAGTATTCAATGTTTTCAATCCATCTCTGCCACCAACAACATACAATTTATCATCTAAGACTGCAACTCCAAACTGTAATCTTCGTCCATTCATGTTTGCAACTGGAGTCCATGTATTGGTACGAAGTTCATATTTTTCAATGCTTGTAGCTCCTGAATAACAATATATCCAAGTTACATATGAAAAAATAAAGGTCTGAATTACTAGGAGTTTTTATTTCAGTAATATGCTGACCCCTCAACACACCATGATATCTTGCAGCATGATCTTAACTCTATGTAGACAAAAAGTCTTTTTTGACTCCCTCAGCAATTAACTGCACCATTATAAAGGAGGACTTTCTCAGTACTTTTCATGATAAAAAGCAGGTTTTTTAAATGCTTTGAAGAATGAAGCCTCTAGACATAGAAATATTAGGAATATGAAACAAACCTTGTGAAGTGCAAATCAACTGTTTCGTAATACTGGACAAAAAAGCTGAAGGTATGTATCTTTATTGATGATCTGGATGAGGGGTTGACTCTACCATCAGCAAGTTTGCCGATGACACAAAGTTGCGAGCAAGTGTTGATCTGCTAGAGGGTAGGAGGGCTCTGCAGAGGGACCTTGACAGGCTGGATAGATGGGCTGAATCCAGTGGTATGAGATTTAACAAGTCCAAGTGCTGGGTCCTACACTTTGGCCACAACAACCCCCTGCAGTGCTACAGGCTGGAGACACNTCTTTTCCAACCTAGTCAATTCTGTGATTGTGTGACTATGAAGTACTGGAAGTGCTAACTTTAAACCAACAAATTAAAGAAAAACACTTTCTCTGCTGTAATTTCTCTAACTTTCCAGATCCGTTCTTACTACCACTGAACAATACGGAAATGTCTATGAAAAAGATAATACAGGTAGTTGTGACAGAATTATTTAACAATTAGTGAAAAAGCTTTTTTTTCCTTTTTTTTTTAAAGCATGTGCAGGTCACCTTTGTGCCCCTTCTGTCATTTTCTTCCTTTTCCAAATTACTGCCCACTCAAGTAATAAAAATTAGTTTTTATTCAATTAAACACTTCACTACTCAGAAATCAGCTATTCCTTTGATGATTTCAAATCAATCAGAACTCTAAATTCCAGAATGTTTACAGTATCATCAAAGATACAGAGGCTTTTTTAACCTAATAAACAGTATACACTTCAGAATTGCAGAATCTTTGAATTTTAGAATTAACATGTTGTAAAAATATCTATTAAACATTTCTTTTAAAAAGAACCAAGCCAGCTCATCAACTAAACATTATATAAGCCAATACCTTTTGTTGCATCTATTCCTCCAACTGCAAACAAGACGCCCACTGTAGATTTTCTAGGTTTGGTGCGAGGGCTTTGCAACATAGGTCGTCTCTCTGGCAACAGATGGTACTTCATTGCTTCCATAATGAGTTTTTGACATTCAATGTCATCCCTAAAGAGTGCATTATTTTCCATATCTGCCAGAAACTGTGAAAAAGAAAGAAAATCAAACAAGCTGTATTGCTATAAACCACATGAAGAATAAAACCAGGATTATCATGATAATATTTCACACGAAGACTGCCACTGCCTGATTTAAAATCTCTTTTCAAAACAGTCATATAAAAAAGACTACGGTAATGATAAGCATCTAGTAAACAAAACATTCACATTTTAAGCTAAGATACTAAATAAATTAACAACAATTTTAAAAAAAGAAAGGCCATCTGATCTTACTGTGTGATTTAAGCTTAATGGTCCAAAGGAAGGAAATAAAACCTCCTCAAGTTCCAGTGCCATGCAGCAATGTTCAAGGAAATGGCATCAGGCTCTGGGTCTGTAAGTCAGTTTAGTCTCATGGTTCTTTTCCCAAATCCACTCAATTCAGAGGTCTGTAAAGCTGCTTCAGGACAGGCTGAATATTTTTATATATATTCTGTTTCTCACTCTGACAGTGATCCAGATCACAGTGTATCAATTAATACAAGCCTTTGTTAAAAATTTTTGACCAAGGATGCAAGCAAATTTGGCAACTGCTAAATCTTAACTCTGACTAAAATAAAATTCAACTAAATGAAGACTACTACTAGAAGTTATTAAGTTCAAAGAATCTGCAGTGTTTTGTACTCCATGTTTGTCAGACTGCAGGGAAAAAATATTAGTAGGTTGAATGCAATGACTCTAATTATTAGAAGTATGGACAACTGGCACTTTTCTGAGCTGCATGACATGGCCTGAGCAACAGAAAAAAGTGAGTGAAGTCCCTCACTGGAACTTGGACAGTTATCAGAACAATGAGGAAAAGGCAGATGCCTCTGAAAATTCAAAATCACTTTGTGACTATTAGACATGCAGGTCCACAAACCAGAACGAGATGTTTGTTATTGTTGAGCTGTTGGCAGCCAACCAGCTGTGACATTAGTCATCAGGAATATTGAAGGGACTTGCTATGCAACAGCTGTACACAATATGCTGTAAATACCCCTGGCTTAGAGCTGCCTTAGGGCTGCAAATATGACAACCAAATTCCAGAAGAGATACAGGTAAGCACAGACTGCTAAACCTAAACATCAGCATCAGGCAAATCAACAGAAAATATGTCAGAAAACATAACTAACACACACAGAGACTAGAAAACCCTTTCAAAGCCCTTCATCAATGACTTTTCAGAAAACTGAGACTTTCCTAGCATTTCTCTACTTGGCTAATGTTCTCAGTGTTCAAAATAGCAGATGAAAAGTGCTTTCATGTAAATTAGCAGAGGGAACTTAGTTTCATTCTTTACTTTCAGTACCTCCCATTGTTTCTTCTCCCGACCCAAAGCACCACTTGTATCAATTCACAGGCACATTTTATGATAAAATAATAAGATAAAGTAAATTAAAAGCTGTCTTTTAACTGCCAGTGTGTGATGCTATAAAATTGCACATGGTTTAAAAATATATATATAAAAGAAATAAATTGATTTAGTAATTAATTGATCTAGTAATCAATTGATTTAGTAATTAAATTTAGTAATTACTAACATCCTAAATCAGACATTGTCACAGCTGCAAGCATGAAAATTAATGCTTGTATACAACATGACCAATTCAGACCTCCAATATATTTTTATGATAAACAAGCTGTGTTTAATATTTAAAAAAACACTATGTGTGAATGTGAGTTTTGCAACAACAAGATGCAACCTGTGTTTTCTACAGTTTCTAACCCCCTCAAGAAGTTCTTACAAGCACAGTCTCAATCTCTGAAAGCAACTTTATCTCATTTAAAAAGAAATCTAACCTTCAGGCACTTAAAACTAAAACTACTATAAATATTCTTCACTCAAAGAACTTGGAAAGGGCTTACTGAAATGAAAGCAATTTTTCCCCAAGTTTTACTATTTACATAGCTCTTTGTACTAAAAGCATTTCTAACAGCATTTCTAAAGGATGTGTTAGCATGAAATCATATTAACTGTAAACCTGATGAGGAGAAAGGTAGTGCAGATGCAAAGTACTAAGAATGTCTGCCTAAAAGAAATCTGAGCCATCTTTTAATTCAGAAGTTGCTAAATCATCTTTATCATAAAAAT
>VYZS01070748.1:134-10301 GCA_013400695.1 Neodrepanis coruscans | reverse complement strand
GCACAAAGCAGCCTGAAAGATTTAAAAATATTTTTTGAAGGTTTTTATGCCTTATTTAATATATACCCCTTTATGAAGAAGGGGTGTACCAGTATTTTCTAAGCTCCATGTTGGAGTGCAACCCAGGACACAAAGACAGTAGTCATCCTCTTGGGTGGAACAATGAGAAAAGGAACTTATGTGAAATCCTGGCTGCTTTACTCTAGCCACAGAATAAATAATTCAAAGGTTTCAATGCTGTAAATTATCTTCTTTTCCTAATCCCATGTAGCCTGCTGAAAGAAAATCATATTGGACCAAACAAATGAGATAACGGAATTCAGATGAAGTACAATGAAAAAATAGCAACTTAGGTATAAAATGAATAAGTGGAAATTAAATATGTACATATGCACATAAATATTTGCAATTTTACATGCATATGGATATATAAGTGTAAACTCATATCCTGTATAAATAGGTTTATATTTCATGAAAGTATTTTATTTTGAGAGCTTTGGGGATTAACAAAAATGATTTCTTCTTCTTCTTCCTCTTCTTCTTCTTCTTCTTCTTCTTCTTCTTCTTCTTCTTCTTCTTCCTCCTCTTCTTCTTCTTCTTAATGCCTCATATTTCACTCTGTGTACTAGTCACCCAATTGTCAATATATTATAGTCTTCTGTATCTTTGTAACTCCACTATTTCTTCATATTCCACACCTGATTCTAGTTTCATGCTATTCTAAATTAGGTGTTGCTCCATTAAAATGAAGGATTTAGACTATGATCTCATTCTGAAGAAAGTTTTGCAATTGAACAGAGCAACTTCAAATTTTCACAAGGTAACTGTAACCAGACCCAGCTCCAACTACCTGTGTATGTAAAAAGCTGACATAAATGATAGCACAGTCAAGTCTTTGTTATTTGTTCTTTCTCTGGAAAATAACTGATAAATTTATGTTTGCTGTTAAAAATCATCAGTTATATTCTAATAGCAGTCAGTCATATTGAACAATTAGATGAATGCTGAAAGAATAATCATTGCTTGAAGCACTTCCCAGCTGATATTATAATTAATTCCTTCTTTTTTAATTTTTTTTTATTTACTGCAGATTTCTCATACTTCCTGTTTCTATGGAGAAATTCTAGTATGTGCTAGAGTAGACATCAACAATATTTAGGGGTCTGGAGCACAATACTTCTGTTTTGAGAGAAAGGTAAATAAAAAAAAATGTGGCCATTAACAAACAAACCCCATAAAATCAGAGAACAGCTAAATTGCAGGGGACCTCAAGATCATCTGGTTCATATTTTCATGTGAAAGGGGGCCTACATGACATTATCTAGCATCCTCTCCGATTGCATTTTGAAAACCTGTGATTTTGAAACAGTGATACGAACTCTACTGGTTCCTGGTGAGGTTGTTTCAGTGAATGATTGTTCTCACTGTAAAAAATGTCTTTCTTATGCCAAGAGAAAATGTCTTCTGGTGCAACTTGTACCTTTTGCCCCTTTTGTGTTCACCACACATCTTGTGATGCAAGAGAATCTGTATTCTTTGCATCTACCTTCTAAATTCTGGAATACTGTGATGAGATTCCTGCTGGGTCTTCTGTTCTTCAGAGATAAAAGGCCTAGATCCTTTCACTTTTCCTCACAGGGCAGGTTCTTCAGCTCTTCTTCTACTTCCAGCAGGCAGTGGATGCACTGTATTTTGGCAGCCCTCCTCTGAAAGATTTGCTGATGCGAGAAAACTCAGCTTCACTGGCAGCCTCGGTCTGAACAGAATCCTTCATCCACTTGATAAACAGTTTACCTGCTATCATTCTTTAATCTTGGATTTACAACTAAATGATGGTGGCTTAATTAAATTGTTCCTGGTCTAACACTGGGCTAGAAACGTAACTGGAAAACTAATATCAGGGAGAGCCACGACCCTAATCTGCATTTAGTGAAAATTGCCTACTACTGCTAAATCTTCTTTCCTAAGCCTAAATCCACACATTTTCAAGGGTATAACCCATGTTCTTTAGAGAAGCATTTCACCAGTAATCTATGACTGAAAGCTGTATTTTCTACTTATTTTTGTTATCAAAACCTATCTTTCAATAGAAACTTCTAGATTTCCTGACTTTGTTGGTTTTTAGCAGGCAGAGATACATTGATCATTGGGATTAAGTAGAAATCTCGGAATTGTGATTTATTTGTGGTCATATTCATTTTTAGCTGCTCAGTGGAACTACAATTTTTAAATCTTTATAGTTACAGTAACTGCATAGTGAATTTAGATGATTGTTCATTGGGCAGTGTAGTAGAAAGGATCCAAATTGGTATCTGAAGCTGAGACAGTGGTCGTCAGAATACCACAGTCTCCATAGATTATATATATGATCCACAAACAAAAACAGAACAATGTGGTAAATTGAAACATTTCAATGTACGAAAAAGAAAATATTACATCAAGTTATTAATTGATAACATATTTAAAAGCAGTTTTGAAAATTTATAATAGCAATTTTAATTTAGGGAAAGAAAACTCAACATTTATAAGGTTACTAAAAGGCTCTTATTTTTAAGATTAATGTCCATATTAAAAACTAAAACCCACAAACCAACCAACCAACCAAAAAATTCCAAGTGAATTTAGGCAAAAATATATATTTCTGTAAATTATGCAGCATTTGTTTATGCAAATATACCCAGCTAGAGAGTGATTACTTTCTTTATCTCTTCATTACTAGAACAAACTGAAGCTATTTTCAACTTTCACAGGGGAAATATTCTAGATAATTAAAATGAATGCATTCCATTATCTTACCCCTATATAACTGCTGACAGCCTTAAGGAAATGTATCAAGATGATGAATGGATAACATCAACTTTGAATGGATAAGGCAATGCTATTCAATTCTAAGCCATCTTCCCCTTAATGACTGGAGTGGGATTATTTGTCTCCTAAAATTAACTATATAAACCAATGTGTATGAATTGCCTGAAAACTGCTCTTTTTTTTAATCTCCAACATCGAGATTTAAGGTATTATGTGGTCATGCTGCGTAGCTGCAAGTTATATGAGATGAATCATGTGACAGAGATTAGATTTTGAGAGAACCAATCAGGTGGCAGGAACAAAGTCTCTGTTTGCATTTGTACAGTTTGCTGCATCTCTTGATTTTTAGTAAATGATGCCATGTGCCATGCCTATGCCATGATTAACGGAAATCATAGTTATTAATCATTTAATAATTTAATCAGTTAATGCATTTATTTAGACATGTTCAGATGGAAACAAAGCGAAGAAAAGATAAAATAACAGCTGTGGTCTGTTGGAAAATATTTGTATTTCTTCAAATATAGGAACAGGTTAAAAAGAAAGGCAGAAGTTGCATTTCAATCTGCTTTCTACCTGAACAATGGACTTTACCAAAATATCACTTGTGATAATATATTACTTGGGACTAAATTCCAAAATTTTACTTAAAAATTTTTCTCATAGTTTAAAAGGCATGGTCAGGATTTGCCTTTATATCAATTGAAGAAACAAAGGATAATGTATTTTCTACTAACAAAAAGCAAAGAAGCAAAAAAAAAAACACAAAGTGTTTAAGAGATATTCAGACTAATTTACAAGGTCAACACTGATGAAGGATTAAGCCTGTATGCTAAATGTAAATTACATTCTACCTAACAGGAAAATATGTCGCGATGGATCACAATTCATAAAATTGCTTAGTGAATTAAACAAAGGACTTGATGATATGAAAAGCCCACTTTTAAAATTCCATATTTTGCTCAAATTCCCATGACATTGATTGGCTACCAGCAGTGTATTAGAGCAAACATAACAATTACAAGAGTGCTATCGATCACACCTTTGTTTTATAAAATGGTGAAGCACCTCATTAGGCTCTACTGTCCAAACAAACACACAGCCTCGTCTAGCAATGCCAGAAATAGTTTCAATTACTGCTGACCAATTCATCAAACAATGTAGAATGTTTCTCTTGTCTAAATACTGACTTTAATATTATTTTACTTTTTCCATCACCTATTTGTTGGATTTAAAACAGTTGATTTACACTGGAAAAGATGTAGCATTTTTATAAACAAAAATTATTTTCTGTGAACAAAGGATTGACAGTCATAGAGAAGCTATCTGCTGCCCAAGACAGTTACAAGACAAGATGTTCTAAACTTTATTTTCTTTGTGTTCTCAGCTAGGAAAGGTTTTTTAAAAAAAAATCCTAATAAATGGAATCACCTTCATCTGAATTTCATCTACAGAAAAAAAATACTGTTGAAAAATTTCAGGCAGAAAAGTGTATGTACGAGTAACAGAATGTCTTCTTTAAGTCTGAATTCCTGTGGGTTTGTATCTTAATAAACTTGACTTTTCTATAAAGGTAAAGGGACTGGAGTACAAGCCCTATGAAGAGCGACTGAGGGAGCTGGGCTGTTTAGCCTGGAGAAGAGGAGGCTCAGGGGAGACCTTATTGCTCTCTACAACTACCTGAAAGGAGGTTGTAGCCAGGTGAGTTTTGGTCCCATATCTCAGGCAGCCAGTGACAGAACATGAGGACAGTCCTAAGCTGCATCAGGGAAAGCTTAGACTGGATGTTAGGAAAATTTTTTTCACAGAAAGGGTGATTTTCCATTGGAATGGACTGCCCTGGGAGGTGGTTGATTCACTATCCCTGGATGTGTTTAAGAAGAGATTGGATGAGGTACTTAGCTCATCAGACTGCTGATTACTCTGATACTAACATCAGCATGGCATAGCTGTATCACCCAGAAAACTGGTCAGAACAAGAACAGAAGTCAACATTTAATTTGAAATGTAGTTCGTGGTACTGCTTTTATGGTCACTAGATTCCCACAATCTTTTATGATAGGTGTAAGGAGTATGTTAACTTAGTGATTTTACCTGTGTCTAATGCTGCTGTAAATGAGAGCAAAATTTAGACTTTAAGGCAGACCACAGTATTTATGCCTTACTAGGAAAATAATATGTTGACTGAAGGAACGGAAAAGAAATCCCTTTGGGGATTTTTATTAATTCTGTATCAATTCAAAATTTGCTAATTCAGCAAAGTGTCCACGATAACTTATTAAAAATACAACATGAGAATATTAATTGAATTTCAGTCATGTAAAGATAAAAGCACCCCCACAAAAGATGCGATTTTTCAAATATCATTTAAATGCTGTGAAACACTTGAATATAAAAATAACCAAAATGTTTCAATCATTCCTTAAGGGAAGAAAACCATCCTTATCGTATTGGGAAAATTTGTAGAATATTGCTATGGAAGACAATAAATCAAATTTAGACCTACAGCACAGTTGGCTTCCTGATATTGCAAAAGTAGTATTTTGCAGTTAGAACTGCACAAGGAAGTTCAGGTAGAATCATTTGCTAATGAATTTAAATGATCTGTGTCCTGGTTTTGGACGATATTAGGTTTTATCAATGGACAAGAGACGGATAGGGAAGGCAGCAATTTATTAAAGGTAGATATATGGGGGAATAAATCGGGGTAATTGCNCCTTGGTAACCTGGCTACTCCTCCCAGCCAAGATGTAGGCAGAGGAGAGAGAGTTATTTTTTCTTTGTCTTCCTTTGTGGTTTTAACCCAAACCATTACAATCTGTAAAAATGAATTTTTTTCCTGTTCTTGACGAAGTTTCGGAAAATACTCCTGGAGGAACACTGCACACTGCTTTGCCATTTGTGGAGAAAAAAATGTTTGGCTTTTTTGGTATGGTTTTTTTGGTGTTTTTAAAAAATCATCTGCTCTTGTAAACAATGTTATAGAGCACAAAAAGAATTTACCTGGCTGCTCACTTGTAAGGCAGTTAGTTCCAGGTCTCACTGTACTGGATGTTTCTTTAAAACTTGCCTTTGGTTGTGTATCTGTTTGACTTTTTGTTTTGGATTTTCAAGCACACTACCTGCATGATCTAGTCCACTTTTTTCACATCCCAGATGCAGAGGCTGTCAGAATATCTGACTCATTCTCACCCTAGACATTAATTTTCTGTGCCTCCCATGTAGGAGCTATTCCTGATCAGCAGTTCAGGTCTTCAGGGAGATATGAGGCCAAAGGCAAAAAACTGCACAGGCTTACTCATTTTACAAGAAGAAACTATTTGAAGAAATAGTAGGGCTTAGAACAGGGTAATGTGAATCTTGTCATTCTTGCTGCTGTCTTCTCAACACCTGTGTAAAAGCCACGTCCCCTTACTTGAACATGATGTTTACATCAAATCATTAATATTTTTTTCCTATAGTTACTTTCCTTCTACACTTCCCTATGAAATAGTGGGTGTTTTCCTCCTTTGGGTCAGCCTACATTGTTTCTTCGAATTCCTTGCAACAGTGCATTTATTTTAAAAGAAGCATGTGGCATCTTAGTTGTTATCTTTCTGCCCCATATTTTTGTACATATTTCTGTACTCTCAGACTACTTCTGATAAATTGCTTAGATCACATTTCTCTTAAGATATCATTCAGAGGTAAGTAGATTTTTTTTTTGAAGTACAGTTCATCAGTTCTGATATAGGCACCAAAACGTATAACATGAGGCATGAGCTACTCACAGTAAGATCTGTGAACAGAAGTTAGTCATTAAAAAATCACTGTCTTCATAATATAATTAATCCAGTCCTTCATTTGTCTTTTGAAATTGATTTGATGGGTTTCCCCCAGAAGTACCTGTTTCCTGTTGTTGACTGCAAAGGGAGGCTGGCTGGTAACATTTTATGTGATGCCAAATTTAGATATCTAAAGTTCATTAAGGTGATTACCTGGTGTGCTTAGACTTCAACAGAGTGAAATTATCCTGCCATAGTTAACTTAACAGATACTTCCTCAATGTGCAGAATTTTTCTCTTTCCTAGTTGAAATCCTTCAAGTCTTTCCAAAATAGATTTGTCATGCTCTGCCTATCTTCTTTTCTTGTATACCGTAGGTTAATGGCAGATTGCAGTAACACGGACAGTCACAACCAGATGTGGAAAGATAAAATTGGAATGTCAGGCACATTATCAGGATTACACATGGATTACTACCTGCAAGCAGCAGTTCCCACCATGATGAGACTGAGGGGTGTTTTGTATTGGCTCAAGTACACTTGACTTGGACTTGAATACAACTGCATACTTTGGAGAAACATAAAAATATAATTATCTGCATTTATAGGTGGGAAATTCAAAGTAAAACAAATAGTCTTTTCAGACTTCTTTTTAGCTTTGTTCTGTTTCCCTGTCTTGCTGTCGTTTTCAGTGCCTGTCCTCCTTTCCACTTGTCTCTTCTCCATTGCCTTCAACACTGTGTGGACAAGTAACTGTGTTGTGGAGGCTGTTGGTTTTGTCTGGGAACACTGAAATTGACAGGTTATTAAAAAAATGACCAAAGTCATCCCTTGTGTAAGACCCTGAACAGATCCAGAGGCTCTACAAAGGCAAATAACGAGCCACCTAAATATTCTTGTCTGCAAGGAACATGATCAGAGGGTTTTGATATCTCTTTGCTAATAATGCTCTAATGGAAAGGAGATGGAGGTGCATGGGTGTTGAGACCTAAAGAGAGATGTACAGAGACTATGGCCATGAGTTTGAAGGATTCCCTAATGCACAAGAACATGAAGATTTTATCCTCTCAATTTCTCTACTCTATTACAGATTGTCACAAATATCACAAGATTTACCACTAGCAAGTAGACTCCCACAAAAATAAAAATAAAAAATCACCTACAGCAAGTATAGTAGAATACATACAGTATAATAGTATAATTTTAATTAATAAAGTGAATATTTACATATTCACTATTACAAACTACTATCAGCAATCAATAATATAGTATCAATCAATAATACAGCAGCAGTCAACAACAGGAGCAATCAATCACAGAGCAACAGTCAATAACAGCAACTACCAACTAACTAGGTATGTATTATTATAAGTTACGATGAACTTTTCATTACTGAAGCAAGCTATCAACAATGTAATACTGGCTATAATAGAGCATTTATATGGATTTATGATATCAGGATCAAGGGAATTAGACAAATTTCAGAAGGGGACAGACCATCCCAAAATGGAGGGCAAATGAATGCCAAAGGTGAACCCAACCATCCTAGAAGTGAGATCACAATCTGAATCTACCGCAACAGTGGCTCCAAAAAGGGGCACCAGTGATATTACAGAGTCTCACTTCAAAGGGAATCTGTGGCACAGAGTTTGGAGTCAGCATCCTTGGTGAGCATCCAACATGTTGTGGAAAGTTAATGTCAAGAATTCAAACTGTTTAGAAAAAAAAATATGCATGGCCAGGCAAGCTCTTAGGAATAGAGGCTCAGCTTTGAATAGAAATGTAGGCTATTTTATATCATACAGACATAAGAGGGCATAGAATATAACTGCTTTGAGCAGCCAAATTCAGTGCTTCAGTTTCTGACCTGTAAAACACAGTCAATGATGACGTTTTCTGTTCTTTCAGAGGAATTTTTTTCTGGACTGTTCTCCGCCTTTTCAGATGATAAGGTGTCATGTAAGTCCCTTGTTTTTGCATTTACTGATAGTACCTCAGGGTGTGCCCTCTTTCTAGGTACACCAAATGTAATTTCAAGAGACCAGCTGCCCTTTCAAAAGATGTTTCTGATCTGAGGCTAGTTCCCAGGCTCATAGCTCAAAAGTTAGCAGGCATTTTCTGTCATTATTTTTAAGCAGGTATTTTCTTCTGTTCAGTAATTTTTCCCTGTAATTGGGCTTTCTTTCTGGCTGTTCACATCAATGGCACATCTAAACAGAAGCCTTGTTGCCAGTCTGATAACAAATCTTACAACTTATCTGACAAACAAAACTATAACTCTGAGGTTTCCTAGGTATCCCGTTCATCCAAACTGATATTGTCTTCAATATTTATTTTAATTTGATCTCTATTCTGTATCATGTGCTGTTTTTCAGCACTATAACATTTTCAGAGAATACAAGAATAACAAAAAAATTACAGCATTCCAGAACTGTAAATAGAACATTGCTTTAATTAAAAGTCACTTTTGTTCTGATGGGAACAGGCTGTGGAACTAGAGGAAAGAGCACAGAGGAATTTAGGTCAAGCCTAGCAAGAATATTTTGGAAGAGTAGGATAAATTATTTACTTTTATGTCACATGTAATACGAATTGTACAGACTACGTTTGTTGAAGGCTTGAGACTTTCAGAGTAGCATATGTCTATTCAGCTGTTATGTAAAAGTAGTATTCCAAAGTAGTATTCCAAAAAGAGGAGGCAGGAGATATACCGTGAAGGAATAAGAACTGATCAGTCTCCAGAACCACACTGCAGATAACAAATGTTAATTCACAGAATCATACAACAGTTAAGCTTGGAAGGCACTTTTGGATCTCTTTCGTAGACTTGCTCCAGGAGAAGAGACCAACCCTCATCTGGCTATGTTGACAGGTAATTGTGGAGACTGATAAGGTCTCCCAGAGCATCCTTTTCTCCAGGCTAAACAACACCAGCTTCCTCAGTTGCTCCTCACAGGACTTGTGTCCCTTCACCAGCTCTGTTGTCAGCTGTGTTCTCCAGACACATTCTAGTACCTCAACATCTTTTTGTAGTGAGGGGCCCAAAACTAATTTAAGATGTGGCCTGACCATTGCTGAGGACAAGTGGACAAAGCCTACCATAATCCTGCTGGCCACAACATTTTTGATACAAAAATGTTATGTAGTTGTTACAGGTTAGATTCCTTTTTGGAAAATTTCCCATTACCACCTTGATGGTGGCAAACTGAGAAAGGGAAATGGTAACCCACTAAAGTAAGGACAGAATTCCTCAGCAGGGGGTAGGGTGGAAGATTTCATTGGCCAAAGAGTTAACAGCCCCTGATAGCAGGCAAATTCCTGCCCTAGATACTGTGAAAGGGAAGGGGTGGAGTATGTCTGCCTTCCCTCCCCACCCTTAATTGTCACCTGCAACAATTAAAATACTCTGTGAGGGAACAGCCAGCCTTACTGGTTTTTCTTGGCTGTGATCCTGGTAGGGCACCCAGTGCTGCCTCGCTGATATGCTTTTCTCCCCTGCCTCGAGACTAGATTTGCTGCTGCCTTTGCCTCACCAGCCCAGCTCCTATGTCCAGGTGGACCCCGCAGCAGCTTCCGGAGAGAGAGAGAGAGAGAGA
>VYZS01070747.1:1575-15650 GCA_013400695.1 Neodrepanis coruscans | reverse complement strand
CTTCCATACTGGAGATCTGTATCATCAAATTAATTATCATCACTCTTTATTTTAGGTCAGAGCAAAACCAGATGCCAGTTTTCTGATGGAACACTTTGCTTTGTAAATTTGGTGAGGAAAATCTCAGTTTTCATGGGATGAGTAGATATGCATTTGTGCTTGACACATCAAGATGCTCCTGGTGTATGAGCTGCAGATCCAGGGTGAGATGTCCCTGTAACTGTTGCTCTGGCTGCAGCAGTGCTGGTGACTACACAGGACAGCAGTGATACTTTTAATTTGGTATATTCAGTGGTGTATGATCCTAGAATCATAGAATTGTTTAGGTTGGAAAAGACCTCTAAGACTATCAAATCCAGGAGTTAATCCAGCACTGCAAAGTTATCACTAAACCATGTCCCCAGGTGCCATACAGACACATCTTTTAAATAATTCCAAGGACTCAACCACTTCCTTGGGCTGACTGACCCAGGGCTTGGTCAGGAACACTTAGAAACACTGGACTGGGAAAAATAGGGATGGAATAGGACAGATAAATAAGATTGGGACAACGAAATGTGAAGACCTGTGAGAACTCCTTTCTCCACATCTGAGACTGCAAGTTGGAAATCTCAGAGTCACCACTTCAGAGTGTTGGCAAGTATCTGGAAAACTCACACCTCCTGCTACCTCTGTGGGGCTTCCCAAGCATATGTAATCATCACCATCATCATGAACTATGACTGCAAAGTCAATCAGTCTAACTTTGAAAATGCTAGAAGTAGTCACCATACAAAATTTAACACATCCCCAATTCAAACTNTGGGTGTATTTTTACATGCATTTCTCATTTTCTCAGTCTCAATGTCTTGGCAAAGGGTGATACTGATGACTCAGTCTCGCATGGTGCACACACAGACTTATACATTTGCTCACATGCTACAGAAGGGGAATGTGCATTTCAAGTCCATTCGCCGTTAATGTACAAGCTTTTGGCTGCGGGACTCTGTTCCTCCACACTTTGCCAAACTTAAATGAGTCAGTATTTAAACTTCCATACTGGAGATCTGTATCATCAAATTAATTATCATCACTCTTTATTTTAGGTCAGAGCAAAACCAGATGCCAGTTTTCTGATGGAACACTTTGCTTTGTAAATTTGGTGAGGAAAATCTCAGTTTTCATGGGATGAGTAGATATGCATTTGTGCTTGACACATCAAGATGCTCCTGGTGTATGAGCTGCAGATCCAGGGTGAGATGTCCCTGTAACTGTTGCTCTGGCTGCAGCAGTGCTGGTGACTACACAGGACAGCAGTGATACTTTTAATTTGGTATATTCAGTGGTGTATGATCCTAGAATCATAGAATTGTTTAGGTTGGAAAAGACCTCTAAGACTATCAAATCCAGGAGTTAATCCAGCACTGCAAAGTTATCACTAAACCATGTCCCCAGGTGCCATACAGACACATCTTTTAAATAATTCCAAGGACTCAACCACTTCCTTGGGCTGACTGACCCAGGGCTTGGTCAGGAACACTTAGAAACACTGGACTGGGAAAAATAGGGATGGAATAGGACAGATAAATAAGATTGGGACAACGAAATGTGAAGACCTGTGAGAACTCCTTTCTCCACATCTGAGACTGCAAGTTGGAAATCTCAGAGTCACCACTTCAGAGTGTTGGCAAGTATCTGGAAAACTCACACCTCCTGCTACCTCTGTGGGGCTTCCCAAGCATATGTAATCATCACCATCATCATGAACTATGACTGCAAAGTCAATCAGTCTAACTTTGAAAATGCTAGAAGTAGTCACCATACAAAATTTAACACATCCCCAATTCAAACTTTTTCTTTTTTTTTTTTAACTCCCTCCCTCCCCAGTAGTTTCTGTCTTGTAT
This sequence comes from Neodrepanis coruscans, assembly GCA_013400695.1. Lineage (NCBI taxonomy): Eukaryota > Metazoa > Chordata > Aves > Passeriformes > Philepittidae > Neodrepanis > Neodrepanis coruscans. The sequence continues at coordinate 13,767 of VYZS01070747.1, read as the reverse complement.
TAGGCACCAAAATTTACATTTGTTCCTACACTTGGGTCCCATAGTACCTTTCCAACATAAGCATATATGTTCCCTTGCCTCATACAAACTCAATTGAAATTAGCAGCACAGAAGAAATTATCAACTTGTTTACTGCCTAATACACACAGGCATCCTGGCTCCTATTCCTATTTAAAAAACCCCAAAGACAAACGCGGGAAGAACAACAGAAAAACCCTATAAACCCTTTAAACAGTGCCTCTGTGAGAGAAGACACCAGTGTAGTGCTATGCAGGAAAGGATGTAGAGAAAACACAAGAAGCATGCACACACATGCACAGAGTTCCAGATAAAGGCTTGCCCACAGCCCCCATCTGAAGAAAAGGGGTCCAGGAAAGCAACTCCCTACAAAATAAAACTTAGCAACACATCACTTCTGCCATTATACTACAGTTTTGTTGTTTCCCAAGTTTTTTTTCATTTCTGCTTAGAATTTGGAGAATAGATGAGGGATGTCTTCTATAAAATGCTTCTGTGTACTATGTTAAGAAGCTCATTTGCACTTTAAAAATCTTGGTAGTGTTACTACGTTTGCTTGGTACAAAGCAAACAGGAGTCTCTCCAGACTTTCAGGACTCAAATATAATTCCATTAATTTTCAATTAGCAGTTTGCCACGTACATGCAAAATAAATGATTTAGCACCTTAGTCCTGAGACACCAAAATCTAAACGGAGGGTTTTTTCTTCCTCTATTGTATCCTGTCTGCAAATATTAGTTACCATAACAGAGTATCACATAGATCAAATAACTGCCTCTTTTTCATAATCGCACTGGCAGCTGCAATGCCATGTTTCAATGGCTATCCACTGGAACTCATTAAGAAAGCATTATGTATAGTAAATTAAAATGCAGGGCCTATGATCTGCAGACAAAAGGATGACAAAGCTTATCAAATGTGTGCTGAGGACTTCTCATTAACTCAGGGCTTTAAACAGCATTGTCCTCTCCAAGCAGGTTACTGTGCTTGAGCATCTCTCTGTTTGCAATGAGCTGCCTGTATCTGGTCGCATGAAAATTGCTCTGAATAAAAAGTTCTGTTCCTGAATCAAAATAAGACAGAATTTTGATTGGAATGAGATTGTACTCTGAGTCAGCTATAAGAAATTTGGACATTGCTATTCAAGCAGTGTCAGAGAGCACCAACCCATAGTTTGACTCACAGCAATGGGTGCTAAATAGGGACGAACAGCATTTCTGAGGGTTTGTTTTTGCAATGACTCCCAACTTTGGGAAAGAAAGAACTGTGGCCTGGAAGCACATACAAGGACAGTTGAGAGAGTGGTTTCACCAAAACCACCAGCAAACCTCCCCAAGTCTATAGATGTTGAGTTTCTCCTCTGTCTGTGCAGGGGACCATGACCAGAATCCAGCCCTTTCTATCTGCAGGACAATGGGTTTCACTCCCTCTGCATCTCCTAACACAGCTCTAGGCTGCTTCAGCATCACACTCACAATGCACTAGAAGCAATGCTGCAAGAGATGGATGAACAAAGCTTTTAAAACAACACAGGGAAGTTAGCCATGAACTGCACAGCGTTAATTCCTTAAGCAAATCAAATTCCATCCTTGTCTTTTAAAATATATTGGTTTAGTTCCATACATTGTGACAGCCTTATGTTTTTCACTCTTGTATGTAATTTGCGTGGCAAGGTTTTGGTAGCAGGGGATCTAAAAAGGTGGCTTCTGTGAAACACTACTGAAAGCTTCCCCCATGTCCAGTGTAGCCAATGCCAGCTGACTCCAAGATGGACCCACCATGGCCATCAGTGATGCTGGTAGTGCCTCCAGGATAACATATTTAAGGAGGAGTAAAAATAACAGTTCGGCTGTTCCTGTTCCTGAACAGTTCTCTAACCCCAAGAGAAGAAGGAGGTACAGGAGGTGCTTCAGGTGCCAGAGCAGAGGAAGACCATAGTGAGGCAGCTGTCCACCTGCCCCCATGGAGGATCATGGTGGAGAAGTGATCCACTTGCAGCCTGTGAAGGACCCTACACTGGAGCAGGTGGTGGATGCCTAAAGAAGGCTGTGATCCTGTGGGAAGTCCACACTGGAGGCGGCTCCTGTAAGGACCTGTGGGCCCATGGAGAGAGTACCTCACACTGAAGTAGGTTTGCTGGCAGGACTTGTGGGTCCTCCCTGCAGAGGACCCACATTGGAGAAGTCTTTTCCTGAAGGACTGCAGCTTGTGGAGGGAATGCATGCTCACATTGGATAAATTCATGGAGGACAGTCTCCTGTGGGAGGAACTCCAGGCTGGAGGAGGGGAAGAATGTGAGGAGTCCTCCCTGAGGAGGAAAGAATGCGAGAGATGTGTGATCAACTGATCACAGACTTCATTCTCTACCCCTCCCCATCCCACTGGGAAGGAGGAGGTAGAGAAAACTGGGAGTGAAGTTGGGTCCAGGAAGAAAGAATGGGGAGGTGGGGGGAAGGTGTTTTAAGATTTGAATTTTATTTCTTATTACCCTAGTCTGGTTTGATTGGCTGTAAATCAAAATAATTCTGTGAGCTGAGTCTGGTTTGCCTATGGTGGTAATTGGTAATCCCTGTCCTTATCTTGACCCACGAACCTGTAGTTGCACTTCCTCTTCCCTGTCCAGGTGAGGAAGGGAGTGATAGAACAGCTCTTTGGTGGCAACCTCGTGTCCAGCCAGTGTTAACCCATCAACAAGTCTGATTTTGTGTTACAGATCATTGTGCTTTACATTATAGATAGTACAAAAGGCATCTACATCTCACAAACATGGTATGTCACTGTGAAAACAAACTGAAATCCAAACAAGTAACACAAATTTTCACAAGTTTAACACAGGAATGCAAAGAGCATTTGTCTGTGCATCTAACAGATGCATAATTAGCTCTGCCTGTAAGCTTTGCCATAATGCTGCTGGATTTGCACTGAACATGACAATGAAGACAACACTGGTATGCTTCAGTACAGCTCTGATTTCCCCAATGACCGCTTTTCAAAGAACATCACTCACCCACTAGAAAATTAAAAAACACATCAACAGACTGCCCCAGACCCTCACAAGTGCTTAATTATCTACAGTTTCCTTAACACAAATAGGGGCATCAGCATTGATGCTCCTTGACTTGAACTCCAGAAGAAAACCCAAGACATTTATTAAAAACAGTCATTCAATATTCATCTGGGCTGCAAAATTCACAAGCAAAGACTGTAAGGAAGGAATAAGTGGTAGGGACAAAAAGGTTAATAGCTGCTGCTTAAACACTAACAAATGAATACATCTTAGACTTTAATAATTGAAGGAGAAAATTACCTATTTGCAAGTGGTATTTGTCTATTTTCAATGCAGCTGAGTAATTTCTTTCGTTACTTTCTAACACTAGGCATGCTGATAGTCAGGGCTACGTAAAACACAGCACAGCAGCAGCAGAAGTAGCACATAGCAGTATCATGTCTTAAAACTGCACAAGAGTTCAGTGCCTGTTCAGATGCCAACACAAACAGAGCCTTCCCGCTAGACAGCAGCCACCACAATGCCAGTGAAACAATCTCCAGGGGTACCAGCTTCCTGCTCCTTCAGCTTTCACAAACCCAGATTAAGACACCAGCAAGACAAATGTACTCCTGTGGTTGCCCCATTTCCATGTGCTAATGCCTCTCTCCTGCAAGTTGCTGCAAGACCCCATTTAGGTCACCAGCCCATCAATCCAACTGGATACCCACATCAAAGCAACCATGTGAGTTCTCCCTATTTTCCACAATTGTCTCTTCAAAAGACCCTGACCAGGCCTGAATGCTATCAAGAGCCACAGCCACGTGTCCTCTTGCTTCACCTTAGCCTCTCTCATCTCCACTCCTAGAGTGTCATCACCCAGAGGATGAACCTCCCAGAGCCTCGGACAACAAAATCTTCAGCAATAAAATGTGGAGATGGGAATGAAATCCTGATTGTTGTGGGTTAGAAAGATAAAGCCGTTTCCCTCCCCCCCCCGTCTAGGGGGGGGCAGGGGGTGGGGGATAGGACAGGCGGGGCACGGGACATGTGGCGTACAGAAGCCCCCCTCCCCGGCGGCGCTCTTGGGGGACCCAAGTCCTTGTGATCGAGGCGGGGCACGGGACGAGCCCAGCGGCGCAGATCTGCTGAGCCACCTGGACAAATGTGCCGTGTTCCTGAGTGCAACGCGGGCGGGCGGCGGAGCCGCGCTTGTCCGGTGGTGAGCAGCGGGAGCGGCAGATTCCTGCCTCCCCTCCCGGTGACTGCCCATGGGGCGGCATGGCTGTTCTTAGTCGGGACTTGGCGCTGCCGCAGCCCCCGCGTCGCTGTGCGTCGCCGATGGCGCAGGCAATGGCGGCGGGAGTGGCGGCGGCTCTCGCCGCTGCGCACGCAGCGGTCGCGGCTGGGTGCCGCCATGGCCGGTGCACTTCTGGCCCAGCCCGGNCTAATTATCCCGGCATCTCTTCCGGAGCCCCCAACAGAAAACCCGCGCTATCCCAGAGCTTTCCCATCCCAACACGGGGTCTGGGAGAGCTTAATTTGTCTGTTTTTGCACTTTATTGTTGGTTTTCTGTGTGTGTGAAATTAACTGTGTTACTTGTGTGTTTTCTTTTTGGGTGTGTGTGGCTTCTCTTGGACATCTCTTGTCAGTACCATGCTTCTTAGTGGTAAAACCACGACACTGATTCATTTAACTTTGCACCTAACTCCAAAATATCAGTATTTAGCAAGAATTTCTGTTCAGTGTAAAGGGCATCAGAGGCTTTCAAGTGGAGAATGCTGACCAGATGCTCCCTTGCCCCAGCCTGTATAACACCAGAGGTGGTGGGACAGGCCATCTACCACCCACAGAGCCCCCAACTCCTCTGCATCACAGCCAACACTGACCTTTAAAACAGTTATAAAGAGTCTTCCCAGTGTCAAACTTTTGTAAAACTTTGCTGTACGGACAAAGACAGACTTTGAGCCTGTCAGCCCACCGAGAGTAAAGGGCTCTGGTGAGACGACACTGGCTCTTCACACAGATTAGCTCCTGCTTCATCTTCAAAGAGAGACCTACAAAATCCATCTCGTCAGTGTCATCTAAAATATGTATGATTTTTCCTCTTCTTTTTCCCTCACCTCTTGGCTGTCTTCTACAGTGAGATTGAGAAGGTCTTTGTATTTACTCATATTTAAGTGAGATAACATAGCTGGAGCAGGAAAAAGAAAATTAATATTAAAGCCTCTGTGCTCTACCAAATGAGTGAAGCTTATACAACATCAGAGTTTGCTTCACTGCACACAGATGTGACTGGATATGGAGTCACTACTGCTCTTCTTAAATACTGTTAGGCTGACAGCATGAAGGCTTATGAGATCCTATAGAAGAAAAAGAGAAAAAACATGGGAATGTGAAGGCCTGCTCCTGCAATTAACTGGGTGCTTAGCAGTTCATACACTCCATAATTTTCAGTGAGTATTTTTCCTCATTCTCAAACTGAGCCCAAATATTTGGAAAATGTCAGTAATGGAGATTATTTTGATGCCAAAACAGGAACTCCAGAAAAGTGAAAAATTATAGGTTGTAAAGCCCACAAATGTAGGAGGACAGGAAAAAGGCAGGTTTTCCAAGACAGCATTTATGACAGAAGGGACAAAAGAAATAGAAGTGAGAGAAGAGGGAAAGGTTCAGCCTTCTTGATAGAGTAAATACCCAAAATAGTGAAAATATTTTGTGGCTTTAATCTACACAGATCTCCTTGCAGGCCTAAGGAGGCCAAAGCAAAATTGAGCTGAGTTGAGCCATGTCATCAGACAACAACAACACTGCTGTGCCTGAAGGGATTTTATCCATTTAATGGTCATAGCAAGCAGACTTCAAAAATATTCAGATGTGGGCTTTGTTTTTGTAAACATTTCCTTATTTCTTGTGGGTGTCACTAGATGGCAGAGCCCAACAAAGAGCCTCCTAATGACACGTTCCTACAGCTTTCAGTATTTGGATTCAATTAAGCCGTAAATTCCTGGGGTTTTCAGTGGCTATCTCTGGAGTAATTACAAAATCAATGTCCTTTAAAACAAAGAAAGCAAGCTTAGAAGTTAATTATATGAATGATCGACCCATCTTAATACACTCCATGTTTGGGATGATAATGTAAATTTAACCTTTGACTCAAAAATTATTTGAAATACCATGCTGAGTAGTCTCTGAAAAGGTACTATTTGGTGCTACAAGTGGCTCAAAGATCTGAACCTCCCTGATTCTCTCTGGAGCAAAGATAGCCAAAAAGTCCAATCTTCTCACGCTGAGATTACAAATGCACCTCAGTTTGGGCGGTTAATCTGCAGCTCATTTATGTGCTGAAGTTATTGACAGCAGAAGATGAAAAGTCACCAGAAGCAGATAACCTGGGAAACAATCTGCACAAATCCCAGCGTGGAAAGTCTGTGGAGGCTGTGTCCTTCTATTATTTAAACCACCTGGGATAAAAACAGGTTTTAACAACTTGCTACTTTTTTGTGTTAAGACTCATTTAAAATATTAATGATATGGAGTTCACTTAGTCAACACATTCTCAGCAACTCCTGGCATCTGCAGGTTATGCCCGATCACTTGAGGAAGGACCTTCACTATGAAACTGAGTATCTGCAACACAGGGCCAAGAATGGCAGTCACCACAATTCAAATATGCACACAGACACACAGAGGTCTGTATCCCAGTTTTGGCCAAGACAGGGTTAATTTTTGCAGTAGATGGTGGTGAGACATGGCTAAGACCTGGAGGTTATTCTATATCACCTCGCATCATTTTCCAGCAAAGGTGGAAGGGCTCCCTTCCAGGTGGCATAGCATGGTGGAGGGAGGGTCATTGTCAAGGGGTTTCTGTGTGAATCACTCGCCTCTTTCTTGTGCTCTCCATCATTAGTATGGTTGCTGTTACTGTCCATTTTCTTACGTCATTGCTGTTTCCAGTAAATTGTTCTTATCTCGACCTGTGATCTTTACCTCCAATTCTCGCTCTCTCCATCCCGGTGCAGGAAGAGAGGGAAGGGGAGGGGAGGGGGAGTGAGCAAGCAGCACATGGTCTGGAGTGGCTCCAGTGGGAACACTGTATTGGAGAATATCAGTCCTAAACCGCGACAGTATGAGATATACAGACACACACACATATATATACGTAAGAGCAGAAGAGAGCAGTTCAGTCGCCAACTATTGGTATAAACAATGGATTGCTCAAAATTGGCAAAATCCTACTGTGTACATCTCCAAGTTGTTTTGTGTTTGTTTCTATCTGTTTTGCAGTAAAGGTTTCCCTTTACAATATAATTTAACATAGGAAGCTATGTATCAACTGCTTGTTAAAGCTCTCAGAAAGGAAGACAGAGGCCATCTTTATGTCAGTCAGAGTTCAGCAGGAAAATTTTGGCTTTTCCCCAAAATCACAGAAACCTAAGGGGTTTATACAGCTTTGGAAAATCATGGAAAATTGTTCTCCAGGAAATTAAATCTCTGTAACACTTTCATCTTATTAGTCTACTTGCCAATTACTTCCCTTCCAATAATTGCAAAGTGCTCAGAGAAATGATCAAGCTGGAAAAATGACACGTGCCTTCTATACGTGATAGCCATCGTTACCCTGCTCCTGATAAGCCAACGCCCTCATGTTTCAAGAACTGCTCCTTTTTTTTCCCATAAGTACTACGTGCAGGGACAGTCAAGTATGCCCTCCTCATTCTCAGTGCTGCAGATGGCAAAGAGGAACTGGTAGGATTGTTTTCTTTCCTCCCTAAGATGCCGAGGGCTTCCAGAAAGGCTCCGCACACTGGAATTTTCTCACACTGGAAGTACTTCTTTCTCCATAACAAAAGAGTCACAAAAAATCCAATCATCCCTTAAAACCCATCAATTTTAATTAGTATCTCTGGTGTCAGTGAGAGTAGCACCATACTCAAATCTAGGGATTACAGATTCAGTCCCAAGTGACTGAAACCAGCAATGCCATGATAGAAAGAGCTTTAAGAGACAATTCGGGTAAAAGATGCATCTTTGAAGACCAATCCTACATGCCCCCTTAAGGATGTCTACATTGAAATCTTCAGGACATAAACAGAATCAGTCAACAGCAGAAATAAATGGAAATATGGGACCAGTGATCCCAGTGCATCTTTGCTGGATTTGACTCTAGTAGTCAGCATCAAGGGTGCCCATGTCAATAACTGTAGGAAAAAAAGGCAATTTCAGAAAAAAACAAGCCAGCTGTGTGTTACTGACTCTGGAAACCTGCTTTCCCAGAGTTTTATGTTAGGAACTACTGACTCCTAAGTGCTGGCTTTTGATTTCTTTTGCCCCAGAATTTCTTTTGTTGCAGGAAGAAAGGCAGCATTCGTCACTGAGTACATCCGCAGCTGTTCTCTGGCTAGCTGCTGGAGAGAATCACGTTTTTAACCTTTCTCCTTTTTTTTTAATCCCCCCCCATCCCCCCAATATTCAGCTTCTTCACAGGGCTCATCAGAAAAGCCTACTAGGAATAATTAATTAAGTATGTAAAGCACCTTAGCTAATCAAAATGGAAGAGCTCCCTGAACATGCACAATATGCAACCACAGGAGGAGTTTTGAAGGACACGAGGACAGCTGACAGTGTCTTGAGTTTGTATGTGCTGTGGCCACTAGGAAAAAAAATAAAACCACCACAGATGCTTGAAAATGCAAATTCACCATTAAAATCCTCCAGAACAAAAAGGAGCAAGAGCATTTGCTAGCTAACCCTGGAAAGAAGGAATGGCTCTGTGAAATGTATGATGATATTAGTCTTCCATCTTTCAGTCTGCTAGGTGTGAACCCCAGGTTAGCAGTGGCAGCAAGCACAGCTTTCACAGGGCACAGGCAGTAGCATTAGCAAAGACCTAAGCTGAAGGGATATAGAGAAATACTGTGCTTTCTGCAGGCTACCCTGTCATGCCCGATTTTTGTGAAGAAGCATTATAAACATTTGTTCTGCACTGATGGGCCCATCTATGTGAGAGAAATCCTGTGAGCTGAAATGTCCTTTCCCTTTTCCTCTTGATTACAAATTTCCTATAAATCGAAGAACAGAAGGAAATTGCACATGCACAAGAAATCCCTCAAATCTGCACCCAGATACATCAAGCTTCCATGCATTATCTCAGCAGATGCCTTTGTCACTCATTTCTGTGAACATGACTTGCCATTCCCATTTCAAAGACTTTAAGGAATGATTTTACCAGAAAAGCTCTCAAGAGACGTCATGCTACTCTGTGTGGCTTCTCCCTCCCACACCCCCTCTCCAAGTCTCTCTCCAATACCTGATCAGCCTGTTAGCTGTGATTCCCAGATCCTTAAACCAAACTATTTAATCTTTGCTCCACGTGAGTTTAAAAAGACCCTTTAAGTAAAAGTAGTATTTCTAAACATTCTTTATTTGAGTATCTGTATCAATGTGGTACCCTCAGCAAGTAATACCTCTCAATATTTGGATGTCAGAACAATGGTATCAAAATTATTGATAGCAACAGGGTTTCTTCCTCCAGTGCACAGTTCTACATGGCCATACACAGAAGCCTTTGCAAACAGGTGAAAACTCTGAAAGCCACCATTAAAATGATGTCTCTACTGCTCACCTGGTACAAGCATCTTTGTAAGTCTCCCTTGGGCTGCTAAAATAGGTTATTTAAGGATCTGAGGGATTTGTTTCTCTTTGTTCTGCAGGTTTGGAGGCTATGTCAGGCTTGCAAGACTTCTCTGCTTCACGGGGAATGAGAAAAGGGGCAGGCAGCATCATCCAAGCAGTGTAGCTGGAACATGAGCACAGCTTAGAGTAAGAACCACCACATTGATAATGGTTCAGATATGACTATTTCCAAAACATCTTCTCACGGCACAATCAAATGGTTGCATATTAGTGTAGAAAACCCATTACTTTAAAGATTTCTTAGTAAGTGGCAAGACTTCACTGTGAGCAGGAAGGAGGATGTGATGTCAGAAACACAGAACAGCCCAGGTTGGCTGATCATCTGGTCTAACCTTTCATGGGAAAGAGAGCTTACATGAAAAATGTACTTAGAAATCTAATGTCATGCCCAACCAGATAATCAGTTTTCCATATCCTTAAATTGCTGCATATTTAAGCATTATAAATAAAGGCTGAGGATGGTGACAACAACACTATTAATCATTCTTTTATTTACCTAATGATCATCCCTCTGATATACTCCTGGTGATATACTCACTTAGTAAAAATNAGCTTGTTTATAGTTTTATATCCTCCAGTGGTCTCGTGGACTAACTCCTTCCTACACCTGCGTAACCACAGCCTCTCCTGAGCAGATGGTGGATGTTCCAGGCAGCCATGGCCATACCCTGGCTGGTGGGGTCTAGGTGACACCCACAGCAGTATTCCCTGAAAGCATTAAGAATGAAGGGCTCGATAAACTATATTTAATGAAGCTGTATTTAAACAGTAACATATGGCCTTTTCCTCTATCATTCCAACTTGCTGTTATCTCAAAAATATTGTTCATATGCTGGCAGCAATTTTAGAGATTTTGGGTTGTTTCATTTACCAAGACAGAACTTTAATTCAGTTTAACAAAGTTCAGCCACAAAAGGTGCCTGAGTGTGTTGCCTGTGCCATAAGCATCTGCCTCTGAGGTTTTTACAGGTCAGCAGCAAATGCATTTTAGGAATTGAAGTTACTGGCATCATCTGCCAAGTGCCCCACTGCTGGACAGAAAAATGGAAAGGTCATTTTTAGGAATGAAAAACATTCTTTTTCACTAATTTTTCCTAATGTTCTTATAATGGCTCATAACCATCATGTAAAATTAAAGCAGACAAATTATTCTTTGAGGAAATCAATCCAGTTTTCACTTACAAACTTCCACAGCCAGATAGTTTTGAGAATTATTACCAAGCACTTCAACCCAAATCCCAGTGTATTTGTAGAACAAGCCATTAAAGCCAAAGGAGGTGCTTAAGCAATATAAGTCTCCATTTGCAAAGACTACAAATGTTTTTTCCCTGCACACCAACAGTCCATGCAGAAAGACACGCATCTAGTCCCACACAGGCTGGGTGCATTCATCCTGTCCCAGGTGAGGCAAGGGTGAATTCTCCCAGTCACAGCCAAAATCCAATGCAAAACTGAAAAGAAGCTCAAATAAAGCTTGGTCAGACAGGAGAACATATCACTCCCCAGCTTCATTGCAAGGGCACCTTCCCAAGATGCCAGCTTACCAAGTGATGAGCTTGCCAGGGTCCTGGGCAGCGATGATTTAAGATTGAGATGTAACCCATGACGGGTGTTGAACACTTCTAAGCAGTGTTCACCGTCTCTGGGTGATGATTTACAGGGTTTGATTACTCATTTTTCATAATGACCAAGAGTGAGATTAAAATGTTTCAGAGGCAACTGCTTGTATTAATCTCTGTTGCAGGGGAAGGGAGCAGAGCTGTCACTCAGGGAAGGGATGGCATCCCAGCTGCCAGCACTGCTACAAGACAAGAATCATTAAAAGCAAATACCTTCTCATAAGTAGACTGGAGATGGGGAGAATTGCAGCCCAGCAGAGGGTTTCTGAATGGGAGCTAAGTACACACAAATGCAGTCAAAATTCACTATCTTCTGCTGACTATATCTCAGAAAAGAAAAAACAAACAAAAAAAAAAAAGAAGCACTATAACAATACCAGCACTTTGTATAAGAATAGTACATGTACTTTAAATATCTATTTGACTGAAATCACCTACTCCTTTGCGCCTAACAGGGAGCAAAAATTACAGTGCAGGCAGGAGTAATGCTCAGGGTTGAAGGGACTCACTTTGGTGAGGCTTCAAGAACTACCATCTTCAAATATGGAGTAGTGAGATATGGACAGGAGTGGACAAGCAGTGTGCAACTTCCCTGCTCCCTCTCAATCTGAGCCCTCTCTGGCTGGGCTTGGCAGGAAGAATTTATCTTATCTTTCCAGAGGGAAGAGACAGGAATAAAGAAGGAGAGAAAAAAATCAAATTTCTCACTAGAAAAAAACCCCATTAAACCCACCAACCCACAAGTCACTTTGCTATTTTCAAGCAGTTTTGAAAATACCTGAACAACCACAGTTATTAAGAGTAGCTACATTTTAGTGCCTGATCAACAGCAGTAAGAAATGCAGCTCAGATGGTAGTATAGTGCGCTGCAC
>VYZS01070742.1:36325-52721 GCA_013400695.1 Neodrepanis coruscans | reverse complement strand
TATTTTTAGGAATGGATTTGAAATTATTTGAACTATTTATTTGAATTTATTTGAGGTTGCTTTTGTTTAGCTGTTTTTAACTGATTAAAATCATTCTTCAGACTGAAAAAACTTTTATTTAAAAAATATTTAGCCAGTCCAGCATTTACGAGTTATACAATCCCAGCTATTCCTGAGAGATGAAACTATTAACCTAATTCAACCCAAAAGTAGGAACTGGCTTGATTTCTTGAAAGCTTTTGTTTCTAAAGAAAAATTACTATTTTATTTCATCCAATCAGAGGCGAGCTTATAATGAAAAGCTTATACACTTCATTGCACAGAAGAGACTAATTATCTTCACTCTACATTAAATAGTCAAGGTTTCCTGCACTGTCACATTTCATCAGGATATATTCAAAATTCCCTTAAAACCTCAGATTTCAGAGAAATATTTCTCTACAGCTATTTTAGTAAGGCACAAAGAGGCAACTTATACCGGAGATAAGATTCCAGTAGACATACAGTCAACAACAACAAAAAGCATGAATAATCACTATGACGTAGAGCTGCATGTGACTATATTTGTTTTGTTCAGCACCATAAATTACTTTGCTATTCTTTAATGCCACCTGCCAGTTCTCCAGGGCAGGTATCTTCATATTTGTTTAGTACAGCTGACTGAATTGCAAACTACGGCTATTATAGTGTATTAGTAATAAATTATTGTCGCCTGAGGCAAGAATCTTTGCTCCTGTTTATCACAGCAGATGGCACACATAGGAGAAGTTCAACACATACCACTGGAAACCAGGCTAAGGCGGTCACAACCTGTTGAGTCGTTACAAAAGCAAATAATAATTCAGGTATCTAGTGAAGACTTAATACTGCATCATGTGAGTATTCTTCACCAACTTTAACAAATTTTGGAGACCACCCACACAGATGAGCTATTAGGTCACATTTCCCATGCACTGCTATAACTAAATCCTGCCCAAAATTTGTCTTTGACTGCAATACCCTGGCTGCAGACCTCTCAGAGTCCTTGACCCTGGATATGCATGATGTTGGATATACTTGGACCACCTTGCAGGTGCAGACCCCAACGTTCCCAGCTGCCAGGGCTCTAGCTGTCTCTTTTAGCTGCAGCCCTGCAGCAAGGCTGACAGCATCTGGTATGCACCAGCCAAAACCAACCTGGCTGTAGGCTGCTGCCAAAAGAACTTGACTCACCCTTCCTGATGACAAGGCAGCCCCCTGCCACAGGCTCTCCACCTCTCCTGGCACCAGGCAGCTGCGGGACAAGTTGTATTGGCCCCTTGAAAACTAAGCTCCCAGTCAGAGGTGCAGCTCATGCACCCTATGCCAGTGTATACTACAGTCTCCACAGCAGAGAAACGGAAGCCTCCCTAATTAATAAATCTTGGCTTTAACTTCCAGACTTAACTTTTGAATTTATTTCACATCTGAATCTATCCTGAGCAGCCTGTTTATTGGTACACACTCCACAGAGCTGCATTACTCTTAATTGTGGTGACTCTGAAGATTTACCTTCAGATTGAGGAACTACAGCTATTCTGGGAGATAACAGGCTTCCAGTACTCCAGCGTATTGCCAGAGTAGTCAACTTGTCTCCTGACAATCACAGAAGAACAAAATTCAAAGAAACAAAGGAAATGCCAGCTGGGAAATTCTTTTTTTTAGTGGTGCAGTTTCTTTTTACTACCAGCTTCAGGAGAGTTATTGTAGCTCGCTGGCAGCATATCTCAAGAGTCAGAAATGCAAATCTGCTTCTCTGTACATGGGCATTTATGAATTTGTGTGTATAAAATCTGATATGCAAACACCATGTCTTTCTTTAGTAAAACATGCCACTGTATATAGAATACCTGGAGAGAAAAATCATATATTTGCATGCTTTGAAAATAACAAATAACACTTGATGATTAATTTCCAGTTATTAAATGTAACAGTCTTATTTCTCTAAAACAAAATGCTTACGATAAGAAGACAAAGTTGCTCTTTCAGAAAGGAACAAGTTATTATGTCCACCCATTTATTTCTCCCAATAGTTTTCCACCTCACAGAATCACAGAATGGTTTGGGTTCAAGATCTTAAAGACCATCTAGGTGCAACCCCTGCCATGGGCAGGGACATTTTTCACTACAGCAGGCTGCTCCAAGCCCTATCGAGCGTGGTCCTGAATACTTCCAGGCATAAGTCACCCATCACTTTTCTGGGCAACCTGTTCCACTGCCTTGACACAATAAAGTATTTCTTCCCAATATCTAACATAAATGACTCTGTTTCAATTTAAAGCCATTCCTCTTTTCCTTACCAGTGCTTGCCCTTGCAAAAAGTCCCTCTCTGGCTTTCTTGGACAATATGTTTTTGTAGAGGTTTGGTTTTGGGAAGGCTTTTTTGTTTATTTGGGATTCTTGGGTGTGTGTTTGGTTTTATTGCTGTTGTTTGTTTTTTCTGGTTTGTTTTGTTTCGTTAGTCTAGTTATGGAGGCTATGTGTTTAAAAAAATATAATCAAATGCATTTTCCTGTCTACAAAACACCCAGGAACATGCCAGAAAGTAATTAGGAATGACAAGCATATAATGACATGCAAGCTGTAAGTACTCAGTTTTTAGTCTGGAAAATAAAACACTTAACGGATATGGAATGCTTTTGCTCCAGCTCTTTTATGCATAGCTGGCATGACGGATCTGAAAAATAAGGGAACATGTGCCAGTCTACTTTTCAGGCATAGTTCAGACAGCAGAGAAATTCAATCAAGGGGAAGAAAATCAGGCTAACCATACAAGGTGACTGAATTAACTTTGCAGAGCAACAAAGAGTATATCCAAAGGCCTATGGGTAAATCTCCACAAAGACACTGGCTTGCACTTGAAGTCTGACAAATTAATATTTTTGATAAAGAGTGAGGTTTTAGGCATTCTGAGATTGGTGAAATAGTGCTTGTTACCTGCAGAGAGGTCATAATGTGGCAGAGACAGGAGTTACAAATTAAAATTGTCGAAGAGGATACCTACTAATGTTTGTTCACGTTTTTCTGAGTATATGAAAATATCTTTTAAGTAAGTTTGATAGCACAATCTGAATTTTCTTCAAGTATGCTGAATTTTGAGCAAATGCCTAGAGATCTAGTATGACATGGAAAACTTCAAAATAAGCAGATTTGCTAGTGAGCAACAGGATGTACTAACGGCCCCTCGACTAGAAACTTTCACTTAAATCTTAACAGAACCAGAACTCCTCAGGTTCAGCTTGCTGATGAACAATGGAGGAAAGTTCTATGATGGAAGAGAAGTTGTTCTTTTTATTGTGCAACTTGGAAGCAATAGGTTATCAAAGATGTATCTGTCCAAAATAATGTTGGCACTGTATTTCAACTACTTAGCAAAATAGCTGTGCAGCATATTATTGTCCTGTGCCTCACAGGACAGGCTTGCTGCCAACTGGGTCACAGAATAATCAACAAACCAGACTCCAGAAAGGATGCTAGATTCCTCCCAGCAGCATCTGCCACTAAAGCAATTACATATATTGAGCAATTTGTTAATAAAGTGAAAATCCAGCACTATACTTGCTAAAAGGGGTTTGATCAGCAGATAACTTTAATGGTCTGACTTCATGCTCAGTCACGAATCTTTAATTCACATAAACCTTTCAGCTAGTGGTACTGCCAAAGAGAACAGCTAAAAGAGAGGAATAGTGTGTGGGTTCCCCAGACTCTTGGGTTGGATATATCATCCATAAAATACAAGCAACATCTGGCTTATTAATTCCAAGATCGCATAAAATCTAAGAGCACAATATATTCAGAACAATTTCAAAACACTCAACAAAGTAAGAGGAGGAGAAAAGAGAAAAAAGAGGAAAAAAAAACAGAGAAAAAAGAGAATGAAAAAAGAGAAAAAAGAGGAAAAAAAAACAGAGAAAAAANAAAAAAAAAGGAAAAAGGAAAAAGGAAAAAGGAAAAAAAAAAGAAAAAAGAGAAGAAATAAAAAAAAAAAAAGAAGAGAAGGAGGAAAAAAAAGGAAGGAAAAAAAAAAGAAAAAAAGAAAAAAAGGAAAAAAAACCAAAAGTGGTTCTGTTATGGTTTGGAAACTAGTGCCATGAACACACGCTTTGAAGGCTCACATCTGGCTGAGGACTTTCTAAACTCATTGCAGAACCTCCCATGCAGTCAAAGACTGAGTTATGGCTCCATTCCTAGCCACAAGCTGCATACCACTTCCAGAAGCTACTGCTTGGGAAATGCAGATCAAATCTTTCACTCCAATCCTACAATCTATGCTACAATCCCTCTTTCACAGCTACACTGAAATCCCAAATAAAAGATGCTATATGCATTCCCACAGCTAGCAGGATAACGGGAGATACACTTTCTGCATAAATGTAACTTCTACCAGCTTCTTTGTCAGTCAAACTGTATAATAGTCCACAGAGTATTAAAAATCCCCTAAAACAACTGATAATTGGACTGATAATTGTCTTTGAGTAATTTCTGAAAAATAAGTCCCACAGCAGTGCTTGCTGTTCTCTCTCATTCAGCATGAACATCTGGCAACAAGTGATTCTACTGAGTAATCTTGGCAGAACTTGGAGAGATTGCCTTGAATTTCCTTCATAATTTCTTAATGCCTGATTCTATAAACAGCTGAAGAGAAACTACAGTTGTGGGTCTTCTTGACCCCACGATAATTATTTCTAGTGGTCCATCTGGCTCTTCTTTTAACATTTCAACGTTTGCTTAAATTCATAACAATTAAATGACCATACTCTATAGAGTGACTTGCTGCTAATAAGGGGAAGAGCAGCCAGTATGTAATGTCCACAGATATATCTTTGAGCTAAACAACAGTCCAAAGTACTAACACTATATAAAATGCATCCAAAATTTCTAGCAGATAGTTTCCTGAAGTCCCACATAACTCCTTAGAAAGGACGTACAAGAATGGTTTTGAAAGCACCATCCCTCACTCAATCCACACAAAGACTTGTAAAGAAAAAGTCTAAGGAATATGAGCATTTGTTTTTTACTGTTTTGAATGACAAAACAACGTAATGAATTGCATTAGTCCTTCTCCATATTAACTGAAGTTTCTGTTAGGATAAAGAAATACATGGTAAAAGCAGCAGAGACTAAAAGTCAACGCACAAAGCCAGAACTGCCAAAAAGCAACTATTACAATGTAGAACATCCAAGAAGGTCATTGCTGTTGAAGTACTGCAGAAGTACATATCCTCCATCCTTTATCTAGTATTAGAATTACTGTCTATTCTTGATGTCTCAGTCCCTTAATGCACCCCAGAAAACTTAATGTAAAGTATCAGTACTAGCCCATTAAATGTGCTTCCCTTGCTCCTTTGTTGTTGTTTTTCTAATGCCCAAATTCCTCCGCTACTGTTCGCGTGATTATAACACCCACAAACAACTGTCAGCCACCTGTGCCTATGAACTACACCAATGGAACAAAATGCAGATCGACATTTAACTTTCTCCAGAAAATGCCTCATTTCTGTCCAGTAATTGCCTTAATTAATACAGTTGTTTGTTCAGGCTTCCTGCTCTTCTCTATTAGCAAGTTTCCACCTCCACCAGTGCCACACTTTGACTGGCTTCTGCAGCTTTGCCCTCTTAGGGACAGATACTTAACACATGGACTAGATCATCATCACATACATTAGCTCCAACTCAGAGAGACATCAATTTTTGCTTAGCAGATGCAAAGGGAGAGGGGCTGGAGAGGAACAGGGAGTGGCAGCTGTGCTCACAGGCTGTTGGATAGTCAGCTGAAGCCCCAGCTGCCATCTCTTGTTGAGCATAGCTCAGCACTTTTCCCCAAGCTGGCTTCAACCTGTGCTGTCTGGAAGTGCTCCACAAGCCAGAGCCTGTAAACAAGTGTGCTGCTTCAGAAGAGGCATCTTAATAACATTTTTACAAGCACATATATATATACTGTTAAGGAAGGGAGTGATCAGAGCATCTGAAAAACAGTAATGTCTTAGGATATGAAGCAACACCTAAAAGTCCCAAGAACAGAAAGCTGTGTGACCTGCAGGTCCCAAAGTCATAGCTGAGGGTGCTGCTCAATATGAATGATAATGAATGTATTTCCCATACTTTCAAGATATCTGATCAGTGCAGTTGTCCAAGATGTAAAGAGTGGGAAGATTGATCCTTCTTTTGCCCATGATGCCACACTTCTTCACATCCAAATGGGATTGTACCCATGAGCAGTCCACACCAACAGTCTTGTCAGATTAGGCTTCTTGGCAGAAACCTTTTAAAACTCTTAAAAATCCAGACAAATAAAAAACTGGTGAGAGACACCTCTTCTGTTTCAGTCCTAATAAAAAATGGTGCCAGTCATTTTTTACTGACAGTTTACATTTCATTTTCACTCAGTAAATAAAACAAAAACTGAAAAGTAATCAAACTGTATATGCACCAACTGCTCACATATAAAATGAACCGGTGAAGAACATCAGGTTTTTGATGAAAAGGTAACATCTTTATCTTTTCTCTATTTTACAAGCTGTTGCACTGACAGGTTGTTACAAAACACTGCAAACAATATGCCGTTAAGAATGTACAGCAATGCAAGCCACGGGCGAAATCAGTGTATCCTATCAAATACATTTCTACTTCCACCATAGCTCTATCCATGAAGTAGTATAATCTTAACAATGATAAAAAAATAAAATATTTTGAAAATCAGTATGAAAATATACTTCTGAGGGCAATTCAAGTTACATTTTAATTTTTGAGGATGTTGGGTTTTTACTGCGTTTTAGTCCAGCCACCTCAAACATCCTTAAAAAAATCATTACACTTAATCTTAAACATGCCCTTTTGATTACTGGCCACATAATGTTTAGTTATATGTTCACATAAATGTCCACTTAAGACAGCAGAACCAAATAGTTCACAGTCTATAACTTCAATCTTTTCAATAATAACCAATAATTCCCAAGGCTTTCATGTGCTGGTCTTTTTATTTGCACATATTTCTTTTGTTTCAGAAATTATGCGAAATCTGTGTGCAGTCTCAGGCTCTTGATCCTTCAACACTGTAAAACCTCTTTTCCTTTTCTGCATGATTTAGTAAACTGAAACACCAAACATGTTCTCCCACTGTGAAAACTTCTTCTCTCTTCTAATTCAAGATTTCCTATGGTTAACTAGGCTCCTGAGTTCCTTAAGCTTGAAATAACAAACAATAGACCAAAATTCTTCAAAAAAATCTGCAGTTCCTACCTCAGCATAGAAAAGAGGAGCATGGTTACAGAAGATTCTGCATGAAGATTTCCATTACATCATTCAATGTCAATTTGAACAACTAGTCAGGAGAAGTCTCTCTTCCTAGATCCTATGTTCTTTCTTTTTGATGGATAGACATTATTCCCACGGGCTTCATAAAGCTCACTTGGGCTCTTACAGAGCAAGCCTTTCACCTGCAGCAGTAAAGTAAGAGAGGAAAAGGGACCAGAAACAATTTCCACAATACATCTGTTTATTTATTAAAGGATTAACTTTTTATAATTGGAAAAAAGGCAATAGAACAGGTCACAACAAACGCATGGGTGCAACAGTAAACAACATTACTTTTTCCATCATGGCATTAAGTGCACTCATCTATGCAACAAGCTGGATCAAAGATACAAGAACACAATGTATTGTTTATTTCCCCTGTATGATGGATACGGGTTTTACATCATCATGCACAATAAGCCAAAAAAATCATAGAATTATAGAATATTAACGGGTTAAAAGGGACTTCAGAATCATGCAGTTCCAGCCCTTCCTGCCATGGGCAGGGACACCTCTCACTAGACCAGTTGCTCAAGGCCTTATCTAACTTGGCCTTCAACACTGCCAGGGATAGGGCATCTACAACCTTCCTGGGCAACCTGTTCCACTGTCTCACCATCCTCACAGTAAAAAAATTTCTAACTAATAGCTAACCTAAATTTCCTATCTTTGAATTTGTGCTCATTACTCCTTGTCCCATCACTGTAGTTCCTGATAAAATGTCCCTCTCCAGCTTCCCTGTAGGCTCCTTCTAGTTACTGGAAGGTTGCTATGAGGTCTCCATGTAACCATCTCTTCTCCAGGCTGAGCAGTCCCAACTTTCTGAGTCTATCTTCATAGGGGAGCAACTCCAGTCTCTTCCCAACTTTGTGGCCCTCCTTTGGACTTTCTCCAATAGTTCCACATCCTTCTTATGCTGGAGGCATCAGAACAGATAGAGTCTCACAAGATCAGAGTAGAGTGGGAGAATCACCTCCTTCAATCTGCTGACCCTGCTCCCTTTGATTCGGGATCCCTTTGAGACATTGCAGCCCAGGATTCCATTGGCTTTCTGAGCTGTGAGAGAACATTGACAGCTCAGTGTTCTTGAGTTCCTGCTTCCTTCAGTGCACGTTAGGCAGGCCTCTCACACCACTTAAGGAGGTGAATGCCATCCTTCCTTAATTTCACCATCAGCAGCCCTGTGGTCAGCTAGAGCCCTGAGAACCATCCAGCAAAATCCACTGTAGTTAATACACTTGTGGTAGATAACTAACATGCTACTGAAAAAAATGTCTGGACCCAGCACAAACAAAAATTAATTTTTTCAAAGCTACTTATTATTTCAAGGAAATTAGCTATTCAAGTAAAATACTTACCTAAGAACCAGCAGAAATAAGGCACAAGCTGCTTCACAAAGACTTCTTTTTCTGAAATGCTTTCTGAACTGACATGGCCATCCTAATTAAAGCACCTTGAGCTGGAAGATATCAGAGCTAATCATAAGTTCCACAAAAATAGCCTTTCTCACAGGGAAGTGGAGGGGCCATTTCTTGCTGTCCCAGGCTGCAGTCCCTCTGTGCTGTACATGCTGTCCTGCACCACCAAAACTGGCCACTGTACAAGAGGCCAGCAGTGACCATATCACATAACAAGCATCTCTTCTGTGCAGTGTTTACTACCACCACCCAGCACAAGCAGACCCAGAGGCTAACTGCCACTTTCCAAAGGTCAGAAATTATAGCTGAAAAGTGCAAAGCACTGTCTCACGGACTTCTGATCCTACTGCAGCCAACACTGTAGCAGTAAGAACAGCTCACCCACACGTGCTGGATCAGTAGTTTGGCATTGTTTGGAATAAGCACAAGTCAAGCCTTAAATGTTTTCGTTACATGTGCTTCAGTTACATGTGAGCACAAACCAAAATGAGCAGGATTTCCCACTGCACCCTGCAAATCATTCCTTCAGGTGTCTCAACTCACCTAGTAAATGCCCTAAACCAGACAGGACTCAGCCTGAAAAACCAAAGCCCCAGCATAAGCACAGTTGAGCTTGATCTATGCATGCTGCAAAATACAGATGGCCTGGTGGAGTCCTGACCATGCTGCATTCTGCTCTATTTACTTGACATCTGACTTAGAGCTACTGTGTCTGACTTTAAACTGTCACAGTCATTTACAACAGCAAGAGTTTTCCTAGAGCTTTCTTTAGAAGTAAAGGTTCCAAGTGTTTCCCCAACATACTTGACTAGGCTCAGTCATAAAATGCAACCAAAAGCCAAAGATACAGCAGCCCATTTGGTTTAGGTACTCTTCTCTCAATCCTCATCCAAGATCTTCCTTACTCTTGGTAAAGCTTGGTCCCAAAGCAATCACAAGCAGGCATTTTCAATTTATGCAAAGCAAGGAATGAGAACCATCACATAGAAGGAATCCTGCTTTCTTTTCACACACTTTTTACAGCATCACATAAAGCCACTACAATCTCACAAACAACAAAGAGTTCAAACTTTTCTGGATAAAAATGGTAAGCAAGAAATTGCTCACAACAATTAGAAGGTAGGTTCACAACATGGCTCTTGAGCAAACACAATTTAATAAGCATTCCATAACAAATTTAAATGATACTTGCAGTCATGCAATGGAGAGCCCACTGCACCAATTCATTCTCTAGGTAGCACTAACACAATATGTATGTGAAAAAAGTAGAAAAAAACCCACGGAATATAGCACAGATCAGGTTGAACATTCATGAGCAGCTGGGAATAAGGCACACAGTTTGCGAAGTAAGGCAAAAATTGACATGCATGTTCATTTAACTGAGACAGCTGAAATAAAATATGTTGGTTCTTTTAGTCTGTTTCTTCTGGCTTATAGTCTCTTCTTCATGGTCAGATTATCCTCAAACTCTGATAAGCCTTAAGGGAGTTGCTTGGTTATACCAATAAGGTTGTAGAGATGGACTATGCATGGATTAAAACCCAAAACTATTACATGGTGGTCAGGCACAAAGATATCTGTTCACAGAATAAACAAAGGTACCATCAATGCATCCTAGAACTCTACTAGAATATGGAGTTTTACCAATCTTTTGTACTTATGAGGCAGTAAAAATTCAAACTCAATTTAAATGTTTGAATGCTGCAACATGACGGTTATTACTAACAACCTCTTTCCAAGTACCTCTCAGAGTTGTTGTGCGTTAGATGCTAACTTGTTTTGTACAAAATTAGTTATGCATCTGAAATTATACTTTATGTTTGGACTGACTACTTATAAAGTGTGTTGAAGACTGTAATGGATTTATGACCATAATTAAACAGCTTTTAATGTTATAAATACTAATTTTCTCTGGATCTGCTATTGCCATACTCAAATGAAAGTGATTATTCATATATATATGTCTTCATATATCATCTTTGTTCTAGGATTACAAGCAGGAAGATTATTACGTGATCAGAGGCAGCAATCTTCTGCCTTAATGAGTGTAAAGCCACGAAAGCATTTCTGCACATTCTAAGTTCAGTTCCACACATTATGAACCCATCCTCACCCTGTGCCAGACACACAGCCTGAGCAGGTCTAGCACAGTAATACACTAATGCTGTAAGTCTCCCTAAGCAGCTATAGAAAAAGAGAAATGGGAAAGTACAAATCATTCCACACCAGAATGGGTGACACGTTTATTCTTTTAATGCAGAGAGGTTAAAATTTTCTGCAGTATTTACCAGTTTCAGGTCCTCTCACCAGCAGTTGTATGCAGAGCATTTTGCCTCCACCACACCTCCAGCATTCTCCATGCATCCCTGTATGACCTTCCCCCGAAGAACCACGATGCCAGGCAATGGATCCCTTCTGCGAAAGTAACTTCCAGTTCGGATACATAGCAGACTGTATCTGACTGTTGCAGACTGTATCACTACAAATAGAAGTATCCTAATAACTCTATAATTACAAAGCTGAGAATGATTTAGAAGATACAGGAGTTGGCATCGCAGTCCAAAGATTTTTTGTTATGTCAAAATACAAATAATTGTGATTAGCATGATAGCTATGGCAAATGGAGTTTTAAAGCTCATAAATACTTGATTATTCATGTAGTTCTTCAGCTATTGCCTACATGGACAATAAAGTGGGATAACCTTAAATCTAAAGAGTTACTCTCATCCAACCATCTGCACATGCATCCACACATTTTATACAAGTTTCTCATGCATTATTGACCATTGCTGCCTGCAGCAGAAACTTGCACCAAGGGTGTTTTCCAACAATTATTACTTCAGTAAAAATATTTTTAATATTTTTAATTCTCTTTTACATTCTCACAACATTGTATATCTGAAATGTCCAGCAAACAGCAAGGCACAAGGTTAAAATGAGACAAAGTCCTACCCTATTGCAAGCACCCTGCTACTCTGAAGCATTTTTGAAGTTTATACTACCTTATTAATAATTTTTTAAATAGTAATTCTGATGATTAATGTATTTTTAACAGAATACATGCTTTCTGAAGGTCAATATGTGATTAAATATATTTTCATTTCATAGTCTGCAGTAAATGTGATATGGGCAATATCTATCTCTGTCAGGAAACAGCCTTTACAATTTTCTGGGAAAAATTGTTTCTTATACATTGAAAACCACCTCTTTGGTAAGAGAACTCTTGTTCCATCTCTCATGAACTACAATGATGTGTAAACAAACACCCACCTCACATAAAGACTTAAATTTGGATTCATATATGGTAAAGAAAGATTTCCCTTGTGATAAACAATTTGAGCACAAAGTGTTCCTTCAAGTCCTGACATAAATCTGTTCCTGCCAAGCTAGTATCTCATTGCATCAGCCTTTCGCCTTCACCACAGCAAAGCAGCAACCCTGCTACCTCTCTCTCCCTGCTTTCTTCAAACTGCCCTCTTCCCAGAATTACTATCTCAGCTCTGCTGGGTCTGAGATTCATCTTTCCATCAGACAAATATTTGGTCAAAACATAGGGAAGATCTTCCATTTAAAAGAACCCTGATCCTTCAACTAATTAATCATTTAGTCCCATGTGGACTGAGAAGACTCATTATTATACTGCTGGTATCCTTGCCCTTCCTTTCCCCACCAGCTTTATAACCCCCTTCTTGTTATTCCTAAAATTTTTATTTATATGTAATGCTTTCAAGATGTTTTTATACGTACCTCAAGATTGCAAGAGCTTCAACTGGGCTGAGTGCAAGTGCTGCTGCGTCTGATAAAGCACTTCTAATTTTTCAATCAGTCAAAAAAAAAAAAAATCAAAGCATCTCTGCTTATATTGCCTTCTCAATGACAAATATTCACAAAGTTTCTACTTTGTCCATGGAATTCTGGTATTTCAAATAAGATATATGATACTTATTCAGCTCAATGCTCTCATTATTAGCATAAGATAAATACTAGCTTTGATAAAAAATAAATTTCTGTAGCAGAAGGAAGTAACTTAATAGGAGCAAGGCTAAGGTCTACTTTACATATACATTTACAGACATATATGTAGAGGCAAGTGAAAGAGACCCTGTGAATGAACATCAGACCCTAAGAGGACCTCAGTTCCAGATTATGGAAAGGAAAGGTACCAACCCATAAACAGGGGATTTACCATCAGAGTTTTGGATCACCCCTTAGAAGAAAATGGTACAAGAGGTCATATACAGTGTAACATGCTACTTCAGCTTGTAAAAACATTCAAAACTAAGCTCTATATATCTTCCCAACACAGCCAGTGTTGCACAGACACACAAGCACTCTCTAAGAGCAGGACTGCTGTGCTGCACAGTGCTACAGAAATTAACCCCTCTACAGAGCGCCCAGTTTTATAGACTTGCATGGTGCTGCACTGTACTGTGCAGATACATCAACACCAGAAATCAATAAAACAGTCCATGGTAATGAGAACTATGTTTGACAATACTCAAACAATTTCACTCCAAAATATTTGGGGGGGTCTCTATGACACCTCTATATGCATTAGAGTAAGTTTCACCAGTTGTAGCCATATATTAGTAAAAGCACCACTATCTTTTACTGGCAATGTTAGAAATTACTCCTCAGAAGGATTGCACGCTGTCTTGTCTATTCTTTATAAATATTAGAATATGCAAAAGTCATTAATTAACACAGTAAGTAGCAATTCTAGTAATGCAAGACCGAGATATGGTGGAGATGAGACACCACATTCTTATTCAAACAGTTCAAGCTGTCTGAATAACTTCCAGTAACACTTATCACTCAGACCCTCAAGACATCTTAATTGCAATCCTCTTTTATCTCAATATTTAAAAGCTTCTACATAAAAAACAGTATTTAAATAAATCTTACAAAACCTTCGTATATTGATTGCATTCCCAAGTATATTTTCATTGCTAATGTGAGCAACCAAGTCTATCCTGCAATTAATATTTTTCAGATTTAAGATCTTTAAGTGACAAATAACTTGAAATTTTTCTTATCAGTAAATATTTGTTTAAAGAAGCTATAAAATGGGATGCAACTCAAGCGGTGGGCTACAGCTTTTTAATTGCTTAATTCTTATTTCTTATGAAACCAAGAACAGAAAGAAGACCAGGTGTGGTTCTTTGTTTTTTGCTACGTAAGGAGGAAACTGAAGCTGTGAGTGACAATAATAAGTTAATAATACACTAAATTCTGAACAAATAAACACTACTGAAAAGATAACTAATGCAAATCCACTCACTTATCTGAGAGTTTGCAACAAGTATTACTGAAGACGTTACTGTGACAGAACACCAGTTATTACTCTGCAATAACCCCTCTGATTCGTATACTGCTCAGAGAACTTGAACTGTTCATTTTAAAAAAACATTCTCTTTAATTTTTTTATCCTGTGTAATACTTACAGCAGGCAACACATTAAGTAACAAAACTAGATAAATGGCATTAAAAAAAATAAAAGGGGAGGAGGGAATTGTGTAAACTGGAGTAAACCACACAGAAGAGAAAGTCCTATTAGGTCTATTACAGAGGGGAAGACTGAGACGCTAGCACCTAAACTACCCTTTTCGCTCTGCTTTTTAAATCCAACTCCACGCAGAAAAGAGGATTTTTCTGAAAAAAATCTGTTTCTTCTGTTCTCCGAGACCAGGCTTCCCTGCCCCGTCACCCCCTCCATCACTCACAGCGCGAAGTGACAGAAATTCTTGCCCCTCGCCAGCCGTCCCTGCCACGGCCAGAGCTGACGCCGTGGTCCCGGCCCGGCTCCGGCGCCGCTCTGCCCCCGCCAGCGGGACACGGCGGGCGGCCCCTCTCCCGGAGCGGCTCTGACAGGCGCCGGAGCCGCTTGGCGAGCTCACAAACTCCCCGCTGCCCCGGAGCAAGAGCCGGGTGAGTGGGGGGCGAANGAGAGGAGGGGAGGGGAGAGGAGGGGAGGGGAGAGGAGGTCAGCGGAGGTCAGCACGGGGCGGTGGGGAGCCCTCCCCAACACCCCACCCACACACCCAGCCGCCTCCGCCAGCAAGAGCGGGACTGTCGCTTCGCTCGGCGCAGCCCGCTCCGTGCCCTGCTCTGCCCGCCGGGGCGCGGGACACTCAGCGGCAGCCGCCGCGTCCTTCTCCTCCTCCTCCACCCCGGCTGCTGGAGAGGGTCAGGGAGCGGGTCCGGGGTAGCGCGTCTGGCGTGGTGGGGCGGGAGGGGGCGGCTCGGCAAGTCCCCAGGACCGCAGCCGTCCGCCTCGATTCCCGGCCGGTGCCGGCGCTTTCACTGCGCCGCGGGGCTCCGTCTAGGGGGAGATGGCGGCTACTGCAGCGCACACCGCCGCAGCTCCAGCTGCGGGCGCAGCCCTCCCGGCCATGGCTACTGCGGGCGAACCCTGGAGATTCCGGCCCGACGTGTGCCGGTCCGGCGCTCGCACTTCAGGAAGGCGACGAACACGATTTTAGGGAGAAGGAGCCACGGACGCAGCTGCCAGGTGGAGGGCAAGCGGTTTTGGACGGCTGAAAAGATGATGGTGATCACCTTTCCGCGACCGGGTGTGTGGCGGCGAAGTTGAGTAGTGTGAGCGTGTAAAGGAGCTACAGCAAAGGGGAGAGCGACTGCTAGGGATTTTCTTGCAGTAATAAAAGGTTTCCCCTTTTGAGAAAAACCTTGGGGAAAAAAAAAAAACACATTTAAAATTAGCATAGTGCCCTCAGTTTATTAAGATATGATTTACACTGACCAAGTACCAGATTCAAGTACAAATACCAGATACAAGTACAAATACTCACATGTGCAAAGGCAACCTCAGCTGTGACGCACAGACCTTTAAGTCCCTTGCAGGAGCCCTGTCCTCTGTCTGAAGCTCCCTTACCTTCAAGATGTCTCAGCATCCAGCCTTCCTCGTACAACACAAGTGGGACCAGAGCCACACAAGTCAGTGTTGTAGAAGTTTCGTATTCATTTGGTAAACCACAATGCGAAGTGCCCTCTCAAATTAACTGGCAATNATTGTGTAAACTGGAGTAAACCACACAGAAGAGAAAGTCCTATTAGGTCTATTACAGAGGGGAAGACTGAGACGCTAGCACCTAAACTACCCTTTTCGCTCTGCTTTTTAAATCCAACTCCACGCAGAAAAGAGGATTTTTCTGAAAAAAATCTGTTTCTTCTGTTCTCCGAGACCAGGCTTCCCTGCCCCGTCACCCCCTCCATCACTCACAGCGCGAAGTGACAGAAATTCTTGCCCCTCGCCAGCCGTCCCTGCCACGGCCAGAGCTGACGCCGTGGTCCCGGCCCGGCTCCGGCGCCGCTCTGCCCCCGCCAGCGGGACACGGCGGGCGGCCCCTCTCCCGGAGCGGCTCTGACAGGCGCCGGAGCCGCTTGGCGAGCTCACAAACTCCCCGCTGCCCCGGAGCAAGAGCCGGGTGAGTGGGGGGCGAAGCACATCAGGACCCGGCCCCCGGCCCGCCGCCGCCGCGGGGCGAGGAAGCCGCTCCACGACCGCGGCAGGCGTGAGGCGGCCGGCGGGGAGAGGTGCGGAGCCAGCGCCCGGTACTCACCGACTCGCTCAGAAACTTCCCCGAAGTTTCGGCGGCGCGGCGGGCGGCGGCGGGCGCGGCCCCCCACGGCGGGCGCCGGCACCATGG
>VYZS01070742.1:24660-36176 GCA_013400695.1 Neodrepanis coruscans | reverse complement strand
TTTCCGCGACCGGGTGTGTGGCGGCGAAGTTGAGTAGTGTGAGCGTGTAAAGGAGCTACAGCAAAGGGGAGAGCGACTGCTAGGGATTTTCTTGCAGTAATAAAAGGTTTCCCCTTTTGAGAAAAACCTTGGGGAAAAAAAAAACACATTTAAAATTAGCATAGTGCCCTCAGTTTATTAAGATATGATTTACACTGACCAAGTACCAGATTCAAGTACAAATACCAGATACAAGTACAAATACTCACATGTGCAAAGGCAACCTCAGCTGTGACGCACAGACCTTTAAGTCCCTTGCAGGAGCCCTGTCCTCTGTCTGAAGCTCCCTTACCTTCAAGATGTCTCAGCATCCAGCCTTCCTCGTACAACACAAGTGGGACCAGAGCCACACAAGTCAGTGTTGTAGAAGTTTCGTATTCATTTGGTAAACCACAATGCGAAGTGCCCTCTCAAATTAACTGGCAATAGAAGAGAATTGTAGTTCACCCAGGCTCCCTGCTGTGGTTTGGTGAACAGGAATAATAGTGCCAGCACATGGAAGTTGTTTAGTTACAGGAACTGAGGATGGTACATCTGCTGGCATTTCTGGCTGCTCACGTTGGTGCTGCCCTACCATTGTTATTGCACTGAGACCTGTGTGACTGGATGCTGCTTGGCTTCAGGGAGCAGGTGTGCCTCAAAGACTGACCTGCAAACAGCAAGTGATCTGTCCTCAGCCAGGCTGTTGATATCCAGGCTTACTCTGTCCCAAACAAATAGGGTGGGTCCAGTGAGGTAAAGATACATGGATTGTAAGATGTGACTTCACCAATTTTCAATTGACTTCAGGAAATTAAAATCTGATACGTTGATAACTATATGACAGACATATCACTGAGGTTTTAAACTAAGGGCACACAGCTTCATTTTTTCTGAATCCTACATCAGAACCATCTTTTGCCTTCATTCAAAATCATGGGAACAGAATGCTACATTTTTTTAACAGTATCAAGAAATACCATAGCCTTTCTATTAGTATATGTGCAAAGGACATTTAGTTTCAGTTCTTACCACTGGTTACGGGACTCATACCCACATCTCTGGAGAGATGTCTGTGCTGCCAAAGTAGCAGTTGTTATCCAGGCTTTTCTTTCTTACCTTCTGCTACTGAAGCCATGGCAAAGCACGATTAATAACTTATTACATTAGAAATTGCAACCACAGACCTGATGCTGGCCCTGTAATTTGGTGGAGGAAGACTTGTATTCCAGGTCTAGAGATGTCTATGGGGCTTGTTAAACACAACATTCCTGTAACATAATAAGATCTGAGACTGTGATAAGCTGTTTTATATTAGCCAAGCAGAAGTGAGAGCTGAATATCTAAAATACCACACAGTTAAACCCAAGAAAATATTTTAATACTACTTCATTATATGTACAAAATTATAGGTGATAATAATAAATCCATAGATTTATTCTTCTATATTCTATTTTTTAAATATATTCTTCTATATTCAAATCTTTCTATATTCAAAATATAATATTTATTATATTCTGGGTTTCAACCTGCCTGAACTGCCTATATACTAGATAAAGCTTTTTGTTTCATCATGTGGCATCAAGTGGTTTAGTTTCATGGGGATTAATGCTAACCACAGTTCACTGCCAACAAGACCAGATTTAGGCAAAAGCAGCCAAAGTAAATTTCAATCAGAAAGTTTGTGAAGCTGTCTCTGGGGTTGGAAAGACAGGAGATAGGTAAGAGTGTAGTTTCCACACTTTCTACAGCTGGTCCTGAGCTGTGAAAGCACATGTATATGTAACTTGTGCATAGGATAAATTTTTGAATTTTCTTAATTGCTCCAATACAAAATAAATAGCATAATCAATGGTCAGGGGTCTGGCTTGGCTTCTCTCTTATTAAAAAAAAAAATAAAAAATTTGGCCTTTTATAACTATTATACTCAGTTTCATTTGAGGATTTAGGGGGATATTATATTTATTCTGTGCTTCTAGTCTGTGATAGTATTTTAATCACCAACAAAAATTAGCTTCAAAGTATCTGGGTTTGATATCTTACGAGGCATGAATGTTAAATGTAGCTCAGCAAAAATATGGAAATTGGTTGTGTTCTGTATGATTCTGTTAGGACACAGCTACTTATTATATGTGTAGTGAGTGTCCATGTACTTCACTTTTTCATTTATGATGTGTTATCACTGTTCCAGATTCCCTTCAATCTTTTTAAAAAAATCTAGAAAAGGAAGTCTGGCTTGGGTACTCTCAGAAAAGACACCTGAATTTTGACCATTTGTTCTGACATAATAACCAACAATACCTACATCTGCACTTCTCTGAGCATGTGGTTTCCACTTCAGTCCGTTCCAAATAGTATATTGAAAGTTCTCTCTTTCATCATGAAAAGCATGATGCTTTGCAATCAGGTGAAGAAGATAAAATGATGTCTGAGTCTGGTTTTGCTTCCTGTTTATATTAGTGTATAACACAATGTTTATCAACAGAATGTCAAGTAGGATTCCAAGAGCTTAATTCATACCAGTTCTTCAACTGAAAGAGGTCCCTTCACTTTATGGTGCCTGTGGCAAGTCCGATTGTAATTTCTGCCAGACTCACTGTGAATGCTTATTGTAAGCACTAGCTAAAATTTGAGTTTGTACAACATGAAGGTAGCTGTATTGCTCAGGGCTTTACCCATTTGGGTTTCAAAAACTTCCATGGATGGAGACTGCAGAGCATCTTGGGGCAACCTGCTCCACTGCTGCACTGTCCTCACAACGTTTCCAAACCCAAAAGGTTTCCTTTCTTCTCCAGTCTGAATTTCTCAGTTCTAATTACACTCTTTTTCTCTCCTTTGTCAACCATGCACTGCTGTGAGGGCCTGGCTCTGTCTTTTCAATGTCCTTCTTTTAGAAAGGGGAAGATGCTTTGACGTGTCAGCAAAGCCTTCTCTTCTCCAGGCTTCAGTAGCCCTGTCCCTCAACATCCTTTTTGGGGCCTCATGTTCCAACTGGTGGTGCTTCACTTGGTCACTGCAGTTTGGTAGTGTCTCTCTGTATCACTAAGTGGGCTCCTATCTTCCCAGGGCATGATTTTGTATTTGTCCTTGGAGAATTTCACACAGTTCCCACGAGCTCACTCCTTCAGCCTGTCTAGGTCTTACTGAAAGACAGTCCTGCCCTTGAGCACGTTGGCTAATCCCTCCAGTTCAGTATTGTCTGCAAACTTGATGAGGTAACTCTGCTCGTTACCTCTTCCAGGTCGTTGATACAGGGACAGGTTGAAGTTGTCAATTCTGTAGTACTGCACGTGTTACTGGCCTCCAGGCACAATGGGCTTTGAATCTATATTTTTTTAGCAATACAACACAAAATCTTTTTCCAGTTAATTTTTTCAATTAATCTCCACTGTTTTTATCAGGACACTAATAAAATTAGGGGATTTAAAAGGAACATGTTGGTCTTTTAGAAATAAAATAGAGAATGATTTAGATGCACATGTTTCATCTTTTATGTCATGTCCTGGTTTCAGCTAGGATAGAGTCAGTTTTTTCTCAGTAACTGTTACAGTATTGTGGGAATGATGTTGATAACACCCTGATTTTTTTGGTTCTTTGCTAAGTCATGTTTATCCTAAGTCAAGGACTTTTTTCTTGTCTCATGCTCTGCCAGTGAGGAGGTTCACAAAAAAAACTGCAGGAAAGCATAGGCAGGACAGGTGACCTAAACTGATGAAAGGGATATTCCACCCCCACAGAACATTACACCCAGTATAAACTGGGGGGAGTTACCTGGAAGTGGGGGCAATCTGAGCTCAGGAAGGGGCATCTGACATCAGTCAGTAGGTGGTGAGCAGTTGTATTGTGCATCACTTGTTTTTTCTATTTTTATTATCATCATGAATCGTCATCATTGTTACTAACCATTATTACTGTATTTTACTTTATTTTCAATTATTAAACTGTTCTTATCTCTATCTGCAAGTTTTACTTTGATTCTGCTCCCCATTCCACTGTAGTCAGGGAAGAAGGACAGGATGTTGAGTTAATGATGCTTAATTTTCACCTGGGCTTAAAACCATGACACATGACCTTAGAAAACTTAGGGGGAAAAGAAGTCTACCAGTGTTGTGTGAAACACAACCTTTATAGGGAATAAATCACTCTTTTAGGTATAACCTGTGTTTTCCATCAAAATATCTGTTCCTAAGATGGTAGCAAGACAAAATTCTATGCAGGGAGCACATTAATGCTGACTCTTTCCTCCTTTCATCTTCTTAATGTTATTTATTCATTTAAGGAATATGAATAGCTGAAAGAAGAGAAGCACTCTTTAAGTCTAAATTTCCATCATAAATAAAATTTCAGAAAAAAGTACCATGGCATACGATTGCTTGCCACAAAATGAAACCACTCTAATAAAATGCATATTCCAACCATGATCTGACTTGTACTAAGAGCTGGGAATGCACAGTGCTTGCTGCATGCAAAAATAAAAACAATATTTAATAGCTACTCTGTTCTCAGCCTCTGAATGTGTGTAAAAATTTAGGTTGTGGGTTGTCCAGGTTACTTCCTTTAAAGCTGCAGAGCAAAGCTCCTACAAATACTTTACCTAATAATTACCTAACCAATATCTATGGAAACAGAGAATTTTCTTTAAGGAACTAATCTCCAAGGAATCAATATGAACAAGCATGCAGAATAAGAAGGTACAGGCAAAGAGAGAAAAAAATAAAGAAACACTCTGCAAGGGCCTGAGGTCTCTTGCTCTCTTTCCGTTGTTTCTAAGTCATCCATCATGTCATTATCTACAGCTAATACAAAACAAACACCTATCTGGCTGATAGGCTGATAGGCTGCTGACTTTATGATTGTCTGAGAAAGGTGTAAATGGTGGTATTTTGCTTGCCTTGTGTCTGAAGAAGGGAGATGGAGGAGGGTGGAAGTGAATATTTTGCTTGAATTGATATATTCACTGCTCTTTTTTCTAAGACAGGAAATATCAAAGCCGGTATTGTAGCCTGTTTCCAGCACTAAATAGGTTGTCCTGCATTCTAGATGTTATATTGGCCAGAACTACTTCAAACAAACAGTGAGAAACATCGATCAATTTTATAATATATAATGTGCTAGTGTTGCCCTGTGGATCTTAAGTGAATGCTATCCTTAGTCTTTGAAGTGTTTATTGAAGACTGTGACCAGGCAAGTACTGCAAAGCTGGAATTCAGAGCCTGAGACCACTTCCTGCACCTGTGTGTTCACATTGTTCTCCGTTTTCTTCTGCCAATAGCACAAGTTTAGGTATATGGTGAAGTTTCCAAATTTGCTGCAGACCAAAGTGTCTACAAGGTTTAAGCAAAGGTTTAACAAGGCTTTTCTGGATTGCTTTCCTGTGCTTACATGTCTAAATTCTATTATGTTAGACATGAAACTGGTTCAGTTTTTCAAGTATTTTACATTTTATTGCTCAGAGCATGTATTCATTATCTACCCATGCTTCATGAGCATTTTTATGCATCTTTTGCTACATATTCCTACTCTCCACCCCAAGTGCTTTTGTCTGTCAGATTTAGGTGGAAAGGAGATAACAGAAGCTAAAGCAGAGACTGTACTTGATAATTTGGGTACTCAAATTCAGTTTAAGCTGAAACAGTAGTGTTGCTATGCGAAAGACAACAGACAGGAATTTGATCAATGTCACAGTGTATCAAGTATGGTACTTAAATTTCTTGAGCTAATTGAGTGTAAAAAAAGCCGCAGAGTAACTTTTTTATCATCTTCGTGATTCTGGGATTGCCAGGAACAGCAGCATCCTTTAATTTATCATTCAGTTTGATTTTAAGACAGCAAAAAAAAGACAAACCCAAAAACAACAAGCCATACCTAAACATATTTACAATCAATTAAACTATTTGTAAACCCTTGAAAAGGAAAAGTAATAGCATAAAAACTAATTTGCTAATGCATATCCTTTTAAACCAATTTCCTTAATTTTGATTCTGTCATAGCACAAAATTAGGGGATTTGAGGGACTTTTCCTTGTTCTGACTTCATCCTTTTTTTGACAATCTGGATTGCAGTTTTATTAATCTTGCAGATGAGATTAAGTTGGAAAGAATTGCAAACATTTGGTCTGATTTCCGCTTTTCATATCGAACTCTGAGCTTGAGATCAATTTAAAGTTCCTGGTTTGGCCATTCTAATCTGTCTGTACTTTTCCATTTGGATAGGGTTAGCTTATGTTTTGTGCCACAACCATGTAACTGCTTTTTCCTTTGACATTTTGTTGACTTGAGTTTATGGAAGTTTGTCTACTTTGAGTCCATTATTTTCTCCTTTTCTTCCTGTTTTCTTTCTTAGGATTGCATACTCTGTAATTTCACAGTCACTGTCTCCATGTTGCCTTTCATCATTCTTCACACAAACAACTACTCTCCCCTAGTAAGAAACACATCCACAAGAGCCTCTCCTCTGTTTTTTTCTAATGAAACAGGATTGGTGACCGATGTTTTTCAATATATGTCTTGCTAATTGATTTCTGTCCTGATGTTTCCTTTCTTACTCATTCTTTGGACAGTTGAACTGTGACTCATGACTCTCCAGTTCTGTGTGTTAAGTGTTGAATGATTTGTCATATTATCCATAAAAAAGGCTTCCATTGCATATATTCTCTGCTCGTGTGGTTTTGTTTAGTGATAGCAGCAGTCAGGACCTACTCTTCTTTTAACATTCCCCCTGAGATTTTTTTTAATGATTTTTATGTTGTTGACCAGCAGAAAGACCAAACAGACAAATAGGGAAAATATGTCTTTTATCAAAATTGTGAGTTGAATTGTGCCTTTATTTGTCATTGTTTACTAGAATATAGTGCAGTTTAGATAGCAGCCTTGAGGTAATTTGCAAATGCAATGTTTAATTTTCTTCAAACTGTGTCAGCAACATTTACCTAATGTGGTGTTGTTATTTTATTTTTAATCACAATGATTGTGGCCCCAAAGTGGAGCACCGGCAGATGTGTCCTTTCCAGTTGCCTTTGTCTGTAGTTGATAACATTCCAACCATCCTGGTGCTTGTAAACGGATGCTTCGGTATCCAGCCATCCCAAACCTCTGATACAGGCCACATCTAGAAATAGCCTAGTACAGAAATAATCTCATAAAATTTTTGACACAGCCAAGAGGAGGGCCCTGTTATGTTGTGACTTTTGCTACTTGCTGTTTGCTAAGAACACTAGTGACTTTAACCTCAGCAGTTGCGTTTTAGTAAGAGAAACGATCACAAAACTGCTGCTTCCCATTTATAACATTGAATCAGTATTCTCGGCTTTTACTCCTGGTACAGACATTGCCCTGACATGACAAGAAGGCCAATTGCCAGGGCTGTGTCTCTGTTTCATGTGAGGGACTCAGGGTTAAAGTTCTGTTTGCCTCTGTCTTCACTCTCGGGTTAATCCATCATCTGCCTACTTAATTACTACATTCTCTAATTAATTTCTGTAACTTAAAACTTAGTAGAGTGAAAACAAGGGGATTTTTTATTATACTCTAACTAAACATCTGCCAGTTTTCTGTCTATGTAAACCAACCAAAAACTCCATTTGAGCCAATGCACTCACCTTTTAAATGGTGCTTTGTGTAAACTTTTGAGTGCTTTCCTCTCAGCTAGTGATCTCCAACCACAACTGCTCTGCCCCCCTCCCAGACACAGCTTTTGGAGATCATAGTGCAGAACTATAGAGTTGAAACTAAAATTATTAGAGCAGCAATCCTCATTGTCTCAATTGCTCCTTTCAGCTGCTGCATCATACATCAAGCCTCATTTTCTGGAATCTGTTCCATGTAAAAGAAAATCATTAATATTTATATATTTTATATTCTTTTCAGATCTTTGCCAGCCTTCTCAGATCCCACTGCTCTACTTCCTTGCTTTCAGCTGCACAGCTCTACTTCAGTTCAGGTTAATGTTTTTGGAAAGGCTGAGGCTCTTTATGATCATTCTCATCCCACTCTTGTAATTGAACTATACATTTCAAAGATTTGCTGGAGGAATAGCCTCTTATCTGGTAATTGATCCAATTATTTGCCTCTGCACCCGTGATTGCAGTACCTTGGACTCACATTATGGGAAGTCAGTTAATTCTTTTCCTATTGCATGGTGAGGAAAACTGTCTTCTCCACTCTCAAGATTTATTTATTGTCTTGAAAGTTTTTACAGATATACGTTTGAAAGATTCGTTTGAATGAATATGTTAGAGGAAAGAAGACAGAGAAGAAATTTCTAAGAAACAAAATTTTAATGCTAATATGAATTGACTTGTTCTTTTGTATCATTAAAATCAAATCTGTGAATTCCTAATGCTAGAAAATGGTTAATTCAAA
Source organism: Neodrepanis coruscans (assembly GCA_013400695.1). NCBI lineage: Eukaryota > Metazoa > Chordata > Aves > Passeriformes > Philepittidae > Neodrepanis > Neodrepanis coruscans. Next base: position 27,798 of record VYZS01070742.1, on the reverse strand, counting down.
GTTCTGTACTCTGCAGTTTAAAATATTGGGCATTCCTTATCTCAAAGTTCAAATAAGGGCCACAACACAGAGCCAGACCATCTACATACTCACAAGAGCTTTGCGATCCACAGAAGCTGCAGCAAAAAATGAAACACCTGAATTCAAGTCAAATGGCCACTACACAAAGGTATTACACTGACCACTGAGATATTCACTAAATGAGATAAATAATTAGATGTGTCCTTGCTTGCCAATGTTTGAGCTCCCTTTCCACAGCATCTGGTCTGAGAGCACCAGCTCCAAGAACGGACTTGATGTCTGATATTCAAAGCTGGACTAAGAACTGTGGCAAGCTCTGAAATAACTGGGCAATGGGACAAAAGAGAAAAGAAACAAAACTATGGTGCCAGTCTCATTCATACAATATTGATCAAGTCCTTAAGTCAGCTTGATTGTGAATTATTCAAATGGAAGAACTAAGTTTAATCTATACATAATGTTGTATATAGCAGTCTAATCTCCATTTCCTCCTGGTGGGAAGGAAATCATCACCCTTCTTTTTCGAGTAAAATGAAAGCCATGATTACTGTTACGAAAGTAAAATTTGAGGCTAATGAGGAAATTTGTCATTAAACTAGATAGAAAACAAATCCTGATGTTAAACTGTGCTTTCATTAAAAGCAGAATGAGAAAATTCATGCTGTAAGTTACAGGTTTGCTACTTGTTTTCTCTTGCTGTTTTATTCATAGACCTTGTGGTTTTGTTAAAAAGGGAATGATAAACAGCTGCACAGTGTTCTGGGTCACAAACTGAAATGGCCTTTCTCAAAGCACGTGAAGCCAATAAAACTGCAAAACCAAGTCTGAAACGAAATCAAATGCTGACAGAATAAGCCTGAAGTAAACTCGCTCATTTTTTACCTAATTACATTTGATTGCAACAGACGAGAATGACTTGATACTTACTGATAGCAGTGGAGTAGTTGCACTGAATTTCTTAGTCCTTTCTGCTATAAGAACCCAGGTCATCTTCATGTTGGTCGAAAAACAGCAAGTACGAATTTGGTATGACCATAGTGTTTCTAATAATTTTTAATATTAAGCTCTCCTTCATCTTCTCTGGTGCAGGCTTTTGTTCTTTTTCCCTCTGAATGCTGCCAGCTTAGTTCATAGTTACTACCACTTCTCCTCTTCTCCATATACTTAGGTATCTAGAGATAAAGTGGAAGTCCCTCAGGACATTAGATGAGGGAGTTTCCTATACTGATGTATCTCTTACTTCTTTTCAACTCCCTTTTAAAGTATTGAAGTATTCTTCCATCCCTAAATTGCCTCTTTTATTTCCCTATAATTAAAAATCACTCCTCCAACTTTCTATATCTAGCCTAAAAACACATTTTTTAATGCCTTGAGCTATTAAGAGCAATGTTTCCCTTATTTGTGCATTCTAGCTGTTCACTTATCATTGTCCTGGCCATTCATAGGCAGCTGAGAGTGCAGAACAGCTAACTGCCATCTATTACTGTAGAGTTTTCATTCCTTTTTTAAATCAAACTTTCATCCTTAAGAAGGAAGAGGCTCCCCTCTTCTGCTTCAAAGGTAGAATCTATGAAATTTGTGTTGAATGTAAAATGCAGCTGTGAAGAGCAAACTGCTGTTGTGGCCATCACAATACTCATTCTTTTCCTCAGGTTTCAAAAGCATCAAAAATTACCCATACAGCTAGGACTCAAGTGAATCAGGGACACAGAACTGGTTAAGCAAGGCAATTAGAGCAGATAGGTACTTATAAGTGTTGGAAGTAGCAAGACTTACTAAAGGTATACCATGACCTGATGATCCTGCCTGCAGGACAAAGGGGATGTTGATACTGTGTAACCTCTGCTGATCTTCTATGCTTTCCATAATATTCTGCTTATTTCACAATAAGTTAATGGCCCTACTGTGTTGCAACTTTACCTCAGAACTACTTAATTCATTCAGCTGGCAAATGTAGTGTTTGCTGGGGTGATAAATACCAGCAGATCTCCCAGGTCACCGGGGTTTGTGATATGACCTCTGATTATGTTATGGGCAGAGGCTGGGAGAAGCATAAGTGTATCTCTGCCAGATTCTGTCTTGTAACCAAGGCACCTTAAGGTAATTTCAATGAAGGTCTTGTCCCTCCAACTAGTCACTTGTTGATCCTCTCCCTCTTTTTCCCTAGCAGAAACTATTCCACGTGATACTCTTACAGCATCTCTGTTAGTTACTGTGAGGTTAATACAGTGATTTCCCTCTCAGAAGGTGCATATGTGAGGGTTGATTGTTTACTTTAAAAAAACATAATTTTTGGATTTGACTCCATTAGTTTAGGTGATTCATTTGTCACTTCCTCCATTCCTAAGGGTTAGATAACCTGGGAGGTGAGTCCTATTCACATCATGCTCCACATCACCACTTAGAGTATTTTTCTCTGTTCAGTTATATTCCATAAGCATCTGAACTCTAGGAGAATAGGTTTCACTGCAGGATGCTCTATTGAGTCTCGTTCCTCTGCCAGTACAAAAGAGCTTTTCATACTCCCTGACCAGATAGGTCTTTGACTCCATCTGTGTTGGAGAGATTCAGGAAGTGAAAGCTAAATGGGCAGTGGAAATGCACGCAGTGGTCCATAATGCAGATCCTATCCTTGGCCTGAAGCAAACTAAACAAAACGAAACACAGATACCTCCAAAAAAAATCTTACACTATGTTTTGGGTTAGGAAATAAAAACCGTTCCCCCACATTCCCCGCTGGGGGGAAACAGGGCCGCCCCGCACCCGCGGGGCCGCACCGGGAACGGGGCCACCCGCACCCGCGGGTCCGCGGTGGGAACGGGGCCGCCCCTCGGCCAAATGGCACCACAGAACTGGACCGGGACCGGGGCCGCGGGCGCTGCCATTTCCGGGTATGCACTTCCGACTCGTGTGTCGGCGTCACTTCCGGACCGCGGGCGTGGGGGGCCGCCCCAAGGGGCCTCAGCACTGGGGCCAGGGCTGTGCTGCGCCCGCATGGCCACACGGGCATGCAGGGGCCGCACCGGGGCCAGGGCCGCCCCACGAACACGCGGTGCCGCGAGTGCCGCCACTTCCGGGTAGGCACTTCCAGCTTGTGGGTCGGCGTCACTTCCAGGC
>VYZS01070742.1:14087-24512 GCA_013400695.1 Neodrepanis coruscans | reverse complement strand
CGGCTACTGCCCGGGGCCCAAAGACCACATCTCTTCCATCAGCACTAAATCCCTCCCTGGGCTATTGGGAAGGGGAGGGAGGGGGGCGCGGTTTCTAATTTTCTTGAGTGTCTTTCCTTCAGTCAAAGCTGGGCAGAAGCTCGCGCTGCTAGGGGTGTCCTCAGACCGGCCACGTGCTTCCTCTAATTACCCCGGCGTCTCTCCGGGGGCCCAGAGAGAGACCAGCACTATTTCCAGAGCGTCCTCATCCCAAAATGGGCCCTGGGAAACTGAATTTGTCTGTTTTGTTGCACTTTATTTGTCGGGTTTTGTGTGTGCACGAAATAAACTGTGATATTTGTGTGTTTTCTTCATTTTGGGGTGTGTTTGTGGCTTCTCTCGGAATCTCTTGTCCAAAACCGCTAAATTTGTGGTAAAACTACGACATACTATGATAAAAATGAGGCATAAATAACTTTCTGATTATAGTTTTGTTATTAAATTGCTCATTACTAACAAATTTCTACATGCAGAAAGGTGGTATGCCTTGAAGTACAAAGCACTATGAATGTGAAGGAAGTGTTAATGGATGACTTGCTTTGATTAAGTCAGCCTATAAACTTTGAGCACTTATTTCTTAGGCAATCTTCTAAACTAATGGAGTCAAAGTCTATATTCCCTCCAGATTCCTCTGAGTTTCAGACTTTTTACAGGGAGTGTGCTTGTCTTTGTAGTAAAGAGTTGTTTGCTCTTCAGTAATTCTGATATTCTACTCAGCTTACTGAAACCCTCATTAGTGCCCATGATCACCTGGCATCACCATTCATTCTCCATTTTAGCGTTCTGCTTACATTCATTTGCCTTGCAGAGCTCTGCTCATCTCTGAGTAAAAATAAGCTCTCAGTTCTTCACTATCTCAAGGAACTAATTACTGTCCTCACAGCTTCTGGATGTTCAGCCATCACTAAGCCTAGTCTAAGGAAAGCCTAGGAAATTTCAGAAGCGTGGGCTAAGACAAACTTTATTCCCTGTTACACAGTTACCCCGACACAGTAAGTTTCCTGACATTTTTGTTGCGAAGCTTAACGTGGTCTGTCTCCAGCACTGACACAGCTGTAGTGTCAAAGTGCAAATGCCTAACATTCTTCAGTGCACTTAACCTCATGAGGAATACATTTCCGATGCAGCAAAGTGCTTTCTCCCTGGTCGTAGGTGGGAACTGAAGACTCCAGAGGGTGAAATTTAAAAAGTTTCATCCTCTAGTTTGTGTATCACTAGTGGCTCTGGAGAGACCCTTTATAACTGTGGAAACTAGAACATCTAAACTTGAGTTAGATCCTGCCCTGAATTTCTAGCTGAAAACCACAGAGGAAGTTGTTTATGATTCAGGGAATTCAGCAGTATTTTGTAGCCCAAAATATTACTGAAGGTGCTGCTTAATTTTTCTTGTTAATATTTTCTCCTTCTTGTACTTCATTTCAAGAGGCTGCTGACATATACTGACATATATTTTCCAAAGAAAGACTACCTTTTCTTTGCCTGCACTGGTAAAAGACGGAGAAGGTACATCTCATTCCAAAAAGAAGGTAGAAAGACAATTAGTCTATCATTTGAGAAATGGCAAAATGTGGTACTTGTGATTTTATTGGGTTATTTTCTTTTACAATTGGTTGGTCTCCAAGCAAAGATGCATTTGGCAGTGACAGACAGCTACTGCATTGTCATTATAAGTCAGTGACTAACTGGAAATGCTTAAATAAATACACAAGATTTGTAAAGAGGAGGTGATCCTAAAACCGTTGCTGAGGACTGTAAGTTAAAGTCACACCTTGACTGATTGCTTAACAGTTATATTTGCCATTCAAATTATACCACACTGTAAACTGAAACTAGGCCACAGACTATTTTTGGGTACAGCAGTAATTTTCAAGATTTAACCATTTTCCCCCTTTTGAGCTACATTTTGAGAGCAGAGGCAAGGCAGACATGTCTGAGTTCCAGCATGAAGACTTGCTGTTGAAACCTATGATTGTAGCAATTTCCAAGGTAGAAATAACATCAGTCTCGTGACTGTAGCATAGAAATCTTTCCTGACTAAAAAGTGATTGAAAAATTGATTTATTGCTGGTAATAAGATTGAGATTGGGAAAATTGGGGTTTTTTTGAAGGTTATCAGAGAGTCTAAGTATTTGCTATTGAAATACTGTGCATCAAAAATACAGGAGTACAGTAACACTTGTCCTTTACAGGTGTCCATGTTGAATATATCTGCTCAGATGAAGAGCAAAGTTCAGAGCACTTTGTACAAATATATAGTACAAATACAAAGTACAAATATATCTAATTCAATAAATTCAGTAAGTAAACCTCTAAGTTTTCAGATGAAAGGACAGAAAATTGTATATGAAAGAAAGCACTGTTGCAAATGGGACTCTCGCAGTTGGGATTTTATTGGATGACACATACATGAAATGTATGTTAAAATAGTGCAGAGACTGTTTAGTTTATTTTAAGATATAAACCCCAAGGGCCTAAGACAGAAATTAAACAACCCCAAACAAACAAACAAAAAATTCACCAAACCAAAACACACTGCAGAAGTTCATTCAAAGTCAGACTCCTATATCATGCATGTGTCAACTGCAGGGAAAAACATTAGGCTGAACCTCTGAATTAAAGCTTCTGTAGTTTTGAATATCTAGCCTTGCAAGTAAGTTAAATTAAGTTTCAGAAATTAACTCCTGGATTAATACAGCAATAAACTTATAACTTTCTGAAAAATGACCTTCAAATGTTGGATAAGAAGAAACTTTTATGAAGTTGGCTTGCAACCATTTTCTAGAGAGTTTGTTAGAAATTGATCCTTAATACAAACTACAAGAGGCTCTTTTTTCTGGTTTTGGGTTTTTTGTTTGGGTTTTTTTTCCCCCAGGGGAAAGATAGTAGCAATATCAGCCTTGCTATCTTGCTAGTTAAAGGAAAGCAAAGAAATCTCTCCTGTTAGTATTCCTTGTCAGTAAAAGGCCTGGCAAAAGAAAACTCTTACTCCTGTGTTATTCTTTTAATTGAGGCCATCCTAGCCTCAAGCTATCTGTGCATTCCTACACTGTTTGTTATTCAGAATGTGCATGCTCCAGGTAGTCTACCACTTATATTACGAATTTTCACAGTTCATTCCTTCTCTTTATGCTCTTATCCATCCACATTTCTTCATCTTTGAACACCATAACATCCAGATTTCCCATTTTCCTTTGACATCGTTCCCACAGCCTCCAAATCTCTTCCACATTCATGCACCTTCATAATTCCCTGAAATCTCTGTATCTATAGGTCCATATTCTCAGTTTCTTGGCTCTTGGTACTCCTAGGTTCAATTTTATAATAAGCCTAACCTACAAGAAAAAGACAGCATTGCAAGAACAGAAGTTTCTCCTTCTTTAGGGACAAGGGGCAGTGAGCCTTTTCTGTTAGTCTCACATACAAATCTAAAGCTATTTGTTTCAGAAACTAAAAGTCAATGCAAAAGAAGGTAATGAAAATGCGTATGTGTTAGATTTGAAATGCGCTTACAAATGTCTGCATTCAGTGACTTATCTCTCCTTGTACAGATGCTTCTGAGAATACTCCAGTGGAAGTCAGATGCTATAAAATCATGTATAGACAAATCTATTAATTTCCACAAGATTAATATGCTGTAAGAACACCTTTCCATTAACTTGAGCTAAAGCAGATTTTTTCCTATGGGAATTTCCATAGGATATGGAACAACACTCTTGGGGGAGATGGATAAGCTACACCTTGTAACAATAATGTTAATAGCAAGCACTTAACCAGAAAAGAAGAGATGAATAGTTGTTCCTGATGCTGCCTTTTGGTATCTTCACACACACACTCTAAATCATGCTAAACATGCTCCCTAAATGTGCTGTTCATTTTAATAACTTTCAATCTTGACCAATAGTGTTACTGCCCCCATACTGTTTCTTTATTTCAGAACTTCATTTCCTCCATATAATACAGTTTCTGCCTGGTTGGGTTAGGGTTAGGGTTAATTTCCTCTAACCACGTCTTTCTCTAACCACACCTGTAGTACTCTGGGTTGAGGATCATTTTATGTAAATAACAATTAGGTGAGCCAGGAAAAATTGTATAGGTGTGACACAAAACATCCCTGTAAAAAGCCTCAAAGGAGTATTACAAAGGGATTACTTTACCCTTTCATCAGAAAGAAATCTGTCTTCCTGTCAGATGAATTCATCTTAATTTACCAGGCATTATGCAGGTACCTCAAAACACTTCTGTATTTTTCATGTATATTTGAGTAACTGTTTTCAAGGATGCAAGATAAGATCCAAATCCCACCAATCATGAAACCTTTATACTGATTTCAGTGGGGTTGGATCCAGCCACAAAACCACTCAGCCAGGAAAACATTTACAAATGCAGGGGAAAGTACTACAGTGAGAAATAGCTCGGACTAACACTCCATACTGTAACCACACAGACCTCATCTGAGAAGAAACCGTTACTGTTCTAGATCTGTACAGTAGAAGTTTCTAAAAATGAAAAGAAATAATTCAGCATGGAAGGTGTTGAACTCAATTCTAGGTCTTGTCATGGAAGATAAAGATGTGTTGGAAGTTTATGGCTGGCTAGGCAGTAACAATTATAAACTATGCTCATTAACACTTAGAAGAAGACAATACAAGCTCTATCAGTTCCTTCTGAAAGCATAAAAAAACCTGTGCTTTAAGACTCCCTCTCAGAAACCTGAGAAATAAGGCACAAAAGTGATGAATACCTGCACCAGTCAAAATGATTTAAACAAACATAATTCCAATAAGAGGATAAAGAAACACAATAAAATAATAAACTAGTAAGAGATAAAAAATCATTTTACCGTATAAGTAGGTTCTCAGGTTTATGACAGCAGTTCAAATATAGGCTAATATTCTCATCTCAGATAAGAAGTATCTAAGTAGTAAATCTGCAGTATGTGGAACTCTATGGCATGTATTGCTGGGTAAAAGGCAGCTTTTGTTATTTGTATTGGTGCTGTTAAACTCTGCCACCACTCTTGCTGCCTTCCTACCCACATCTGTCATCATTATGAGAGCAATTCTCCAGCTGCTGTTGCTGAGCTCTTTTAGGCCTTCGAGGAGACTATTTTAGTGCTTAACTCTTAGAGGGAATACAAACCTACTTTTCAAAAATGGACAGTATTGATCATGATTTGTCTCAAGATCTTTTACCCTACCATTGCTGGTTGCAGTTACTGTCAGAGCAAAAATTTTCTGTGGGAGTATTTGTCTAAGATTTTGCTTCTGTAAGTTTCCAGGTAGGAGTTGCAGTCCTACAATCACTTCAATTTGATAATTTATTTTTTCTTTAATAGAAGTGTCCTAAGTTATTGCATATCTTGCATGTAAGTGATGTCTGGTGCAGCTGTTCACTTCCCCTCTTTGTCAGTAGGTGCCAGGAACAGATTCCTCTCTGAGACAGGTCCCTGCCCACACTGGTACCTTTAAAGTATTTCTATTTCTGTTTACTTTGAACTGAAGAACTTATACAGTAAGGAGAATAGTGAGCTGAAATTTTTTTTTTAACATCAATTTTTTTTTCCTAATTAATTTCAGATCATTATTTCTGAAGTGATTTTCTGGGTAATAGAACACAAGGACACATTGTGATTTGAATCTCATTCTTCTAAACACATATACCATCTACTTTCAGTTACTTTGATTGCTTGATACCCAGCACCTACATTCAAGGGTCTAAACTGTCTGTAACAGCCTGTGGAGGAATCTAGGCATCTTTGAGTGGTGTTTCTTAGCAAGTAAATTAGACACATAAATTTAGAACGTGTTGCCACATCTTCTATAATCAACAGATCAAAGAGAACTGTATGTAGGAGAGCACTACATGAATGATGTATAGCTCAGAGACAACATGATGCAAAACATTACCAGTGTCTCCACCAGAAACAAATAGTGTTTTTTAGCTCTAGTTTTATGACAAGTTTTGACCTCATCTGCCTTGCACAGAGCAACTACAAAGCACTTCTGTGCTATCACTGGTGCTCTGGATGGGCTTCTTGCTCCTGGCATTGCACTACACAGTGAAAATGCAAGACGTAGCATACTCAGGTGCAATAGGTAGGAGCATGGAATGAGTCTTCAGAGGAAAAAAGGACATGGAAGAGAATGTTTTTTGCAGGAGACAGCCCTGTCCCTTGGAATCATCATTGCTCTTTGCTTCTACCTCTCTGCTTGCTGGACTCAACACTGTACTAAGCCCAGCGAGATGCAGGTGTTTGCTTGGGTTTGCGTTGAACCTAACAATCATCTGGGACTCAGAGAGGTGTGAGGCAGGGTGTATTTCCACACTGCTTCCCCAATAGCCCTGATCTTCTAAACAAGATTAGGAAGCACCTGACCCGTATGGAAAACCAGGTTGCAGCTGCCAGAGATTTTTTTTATTATTTTTTTTTTTTCCTTTTTCTTTTGCTGCAGGCTGGTGGTCACATTCATCCTGGAGGTAAGGTGGTGTGAGGTAAAGTGGAACTGTGCTCATGCCAGACCTTAACAGTTTTTCCATAATTCACATGAGTAGTCTGCAATCCAGATAATTAATATTTGTCTGTTGTCAGAAGTACAGATTCTAGTAGTTTCCAGGCTAACAGACAAAAAACAAACTATGAGGGTAGATAGTGTATTGATTAGAAAAAAAATAATTATGTAAGTAAAACCAAAAGCAAAACCCAGAAGAAAATCTAAAAATACTACTGTTATCAAAAATTAAAAATCAAGACTTATTTAATGAATCTTCAAATAAAAGAGGGTATGAAACAAAGTCCTGTCAGACCTATCCCATGAAAAAATATTTTATTCTAGTCTAAAGTTCTTATAATTTTTTATAGTCAAGTACATTTTCTATGGAAGTGATAGGTACCACAAACTAGATACAATTATGATTCCTCCAATAGAAAAGGAAATTATTTTGACATTTTGCATTTGTTTAATGCAGAAAAAAACCCCTGTATTAAAGTATATGTTTGTTGACTTCTCTTCACATAATAAGTAAATAGACACTAATTACAACAGCTCTCTTGAGTTTTCTGGATGTCACTTGATGTCATATATGAGAAGACTGACATTCTGGCATTTACAGGGCACATATGTAAAAAATTCAACTTGACTGTTCATAGGAAGGAATTGCACTATTTTTTCCCCCATGAAGAGTGTGTATTTATAAAAGAAAGAATCGTTTGCATTATTTCAAGGGATAAGGTTAACAATAGGAATTTAAACAGATAGCTATAAACTTAAAAAGTGAGGATTAGTGCAGACTGTGGTGCACATTGATTCTAGACTACAGATTCATGGGTTTTAATTTTATACTAAGTAAACAACTGCACTGGACCACTAATGGTATGTTCCCTGTTTTCTGAGTCCCCAGCCCAGGACAGCCAGAGTTTGAATTTCTAGATGCTGACAAGTCAGTGCATCTGAAGTCAGCAGATGCCACAAGTGACGGGTGGCTATTGAACAGATTTCAAACATCTCCAGTGAAGAGCACAACTAATGAAACACTTAGTTTAGGGGCTGCTTCTGTAAATGGTGGAATAAATATTTATGAAGTTTACAAAATACCACATCAGGTAGCTGATGTGGCAAACTCATTTTTGTCTGTAGGGTAATCTGATCCTATGAGAACAAGCATCAGAGAGCATAACTCATTTAATTGTGGATACAAGGTTCAGATTACATACAATAAGCAAGACATAGTCACAAGAAAGCAAGAGGAACAAAAATAAATATTGTGTCATTTAGTCACCCATTCAGCACATTGCATTCACAACACAAAAGACTCTTTCTGGAGGGCTAACAAGAAAGTCTGAGTTGCTTCCTCTGAGCACCTAAGTGACTTGTTCAGCTGAGAAACAGCAGTGCTTGTGTTTTGCCAAATCACATGCTGTGTCACTATACTACACTGGATGACATAAAGGTTAAACAGACTTAATTTTGTCATTTCTGCTGCTTCTTAACTTTTACAATTCAGAGTAAGTAATCAATATTATAAAGAAACAAAAAAGCTACACCCTTACATATAACATCTTAGCCAAAAATGCTGCACAGTTAACACTAACTGCCTAATTATGTACTTTTACCTAATATAGCAAATGGAATTAATTGTTAATTATGTTGCCATTTATTTAATTATTTATGTAGTATATATTTATACATTTATGTAATATACAGAATATGTATTATTAATATATTGAACAGTTAATGTTATTTTTAGTGAAACATTTTGGTACTGTTTATAGTTATAATTGAATATAAAATGTTATTTAGCATATTTCTACTTACTTTAAAATATTTTCCTGCTGATATACACACTTTACAGCACCCAAGTTGTTTATGTTATATTAGCTTTGCTATTCTGTTTATACCAATCATTATTTGAGGGCATGAAAAGGATCTTCATTTAAAGACCTAAAAAATGTCTAGAGAGTTATTAGCGATAAAAAGTACTTGTGATAAAAATAAAACCTGGTCCCACGAGATCTGAAAGATGCACAGAATTGGATGAAACTAGCAAGAGAAAAGTAATAGCATTACGGAGAGTAAAGAGTACATAGGCCAAGCCTATTGGATCATTCCTAGGCCATTCAAATATAAAGTTGATTTACTAAAATCAGTTAATCTTGTCTACATAACTGTAATGCTTCACCAAAAGTATATTTCACTGAGGTGTTTGTGAACGCCTTATTTTGAGAAGAAAAAACAAGTTTTTATTCTTTACAAAACTAGGTGAAGATCCTAAGAAGGTGAGTAATTTACCAGTGAAGGTTCTTTGGAAAACATTCTCCATATACACTGTCACGGAGTAGTCATGCCTATTTACTTGTTGATCTAAAATCATCTTTGTCGTGTCAGGATGCAGAGACTGCCCATCCAAGCCCTTCCTTGCTCTCTAACCTCCAATTTGAACTCAATCTGAATAATTCTCCATTACATCTCATACAGGATTCAACTCACAAGGCTTTAAAAAGAAGGTCTAGTCAAAGGAATAATTCTTATCATATACTCCCCATCCACACCTAGAACACAGATGTTGCCCAAACTTTGCAATCCTCATGATGAAGCTGAATTCTGGCCTTGTAATGTCCAGATGAGTTTGTATTTGATTATCCAGTAACTGTGTGCCTATAACCATGCAATATGTTAGTCCCTTGTGAAACCAGAAGAGGGAATTTCAAGATATTTTTTTCAAGTACTTCAGCTTCAAAGACTAAATGTAAAGCTTTATTCCAATTATCCAAGGTTTAGAAGAAAGTTCAGCCTACGTGTGCCAATTATATCACTGTTATCAAAGTAACATTATTGATTGTGTTGTGCAATAAAAATATTCGTTGGTCTTTTTTTTTTCCTTAGGATGCATAACAGAAAGGACTTGTATTTTTTTTCCAGAAAACATTTTGAAACAACTTCAGAGTTGACATGCTGGCATGTAAGTGTCACAAACTGCATCCTTCAGATAACTGGGATTTTGTCATATAAGCACTTCTTTCTTGCAGGAGTTTGCAGATGCTTGAATGGTACTTTTACTGGTGTAATAAAAGTAGTACAACACCAGCTAAGGCTTGAGTGTATTTCTCCACTACAAATGCTTTCTATTTAATTGCAGCCATGAATACTGTCTTAACAATTCTAAAGGCAGTGGAACAACTGCAGAACCAATTAAAAGAAAGATCCTAAAGGGTTCTTGCAACCAGTAGAAATGATTAGTGCAGTCTTTTATTTACACTCACGCTTGTTGATCCTTTGATGCTACACCTGCTACATGGCGCAACATTTGAATTCAGACAAATTAATATTTTTACATGATGTCTGAAGAAGGCAGTTTTCAGGCTGATAGCAGAGCAAAAGATTTAGTGTACTGCTAAACAATGGCATCACTAGGACTTTATGAATAAATTACAATGCACAATTTGACATCTCCCTTTCCATCATTTTGACAATATTGCTAAAAATTCTTCTTATCTAGGAGCTGAAATGTCAATAAAACACACAATAAAACAAGCTATAGAGAAATGGGAGATATCCACTATCGCTATCTTCTCCACCGAGCCTATACTGTGCATATCACAGCTTTCCGCAGTAACCAGTTGATGTGTTTCGTATATAAGAAATACTACAGAGATTAGCACAGGTTTGTTTGGTTATTTTTTTTCACACAAAAGTGTTTATAAGCACAGATTAATTGCATATATCTGACAGAATTTGTTGTAATGTGTGATGTGGTGACTTGATGACTCCCTGTCATGACTGATGTGGTCACTGCTGTGCAATGCATATAAGGGTCTGACTCATCACAGGATCAGCAGGAGTGCTGAGTTGCCATAAGACAATGAGTACCGTGAGATTAAGTACAAGGTTT
>VYZS01070733.1:72414-87046 GCA_013400695.1 Neodrepanis coruscans | reverse complement strand
GAAGGGGAGGGGGGAACAGGAGTATTTTAAACCATGTTTTCTGTATGTCTATGCAAATGGGTTACCATGACAATGGTGGCGAAGGACAGCATGGAGCCGTCCTGTCCCGGCGCTTCCTGCCAGTCTGCATGGGATGAGATCATCCCGTCCCGGCATTTCCCGCAAGCCCATGCTGGTGAGGGTGCCCTTCTGCAGTAGCTGCGGTGTGNAGGGTGCCCTTCTGCAGTAGCTGCGGTGTGTCCCTGGTTCACGGGGTGGTGGCGGTTCACAGAATCATCCTGGCACTGGTGGGGTGCCCCGCTAGCCACTGGCAGGTTTTTTTCTCAGCATGGCTCCACTGCCACGGTCGTGGCCCCGGTGGTGGCACAAGAATGGCTGCCAAGCGCCAACAGACCTCAGCTCAGACTGCTCTCAGTGCTGTGCACATGCATAGTGGGTTTCCCATGCGCATGGAACGCAATGCCAAACAGAGATGTCGGTGGCCCTTCACAGCCAGGGAGCCACCCCACGGTGAACGTCTACTTCTAGCACGAGTCAAGGCAGCCCGATATTGATGCTGGGACCCCTGGGATGCCCCACAGTGCCTGCAGGTAGCCCACATTCTCCCTTGGCCCCTCGTCCACGTGGAACGATGCCATTGTGCCTCGTGGAGAAATCCCGCAGGGGGTGGTTCCCAGGCACTGGTTACCCAGTCTGGAGGTGACCTTTGCCCAGGAGAGACTCTGAGATTGTGCGGGATTGGCTCCCCATAAAAAGCGTGATCTCAGAGGCCATTTTCTCTTTCGGGCTCATTGGAGGTTGGAACATCTCTCCTCGTCTCAGCGTTGTGTTTTCTCAGCAGCACAGGCGGCTGGCGTTCCAGCGGCAGTGGCAAGGGCTGAAGACCACATAGTTCTATCAGCTATGGTATTCTTTCCTTCCCTGGGGGAGGGGGGATTTCCCTGGGTCCTTTAATTTCCAAATGTTTTTCAGGAAACTACAGCAAGGAACCAAAGGCATCCTAGCTTCCTTCCTCACCCAGCCACTGGCCTTGAAAGAGCTTAATTTGTCTGTCTTTGCATTTTTTTTTTTTTTCGGTTTGTGTGTGTGTAGAATAAAACGTGTGTGTGTGTGGGCGTGTTGTTGGCTTTCTATTGGGTTTTTCTCATCACTGTTACACCCCCTAGGGTCCAAACCAGGACAGCTCGGCACTGTTTAGGCCACATCTTGAGTACTGTGTCCAGTTCTGGGCCCCTCAGTTTAAGAAAGATATTGAGATGCTTTGAGATGTGTCCAGAGAAGGGCAAGGACAATGGTAAAGCACAAGCCCTGTGAAGAGTGAGGGAGCTGGGGTTGTTTAGCCTGGAGAAGAGGAGGCTCAGGGGAGACCTTACTGTTCTCTACAACTACCTTAAGGGAGTTTGTAGCCAAGTGTGTGTCGGTCTCTTCTCTCAGGCAACCAGTGACAGAATGAGAGGCTACAGTCTCAAGCTGCATCAGGGGAGGTTTAGACTGGATGTTAGGAAAAACTTTTTGATAGAAAAAGTGATTTCCCATTGGAATGGGCTGCCTTTGGTGGTGGTTGAATTATCATCCCCGGATGTGTTTAAATATCATGAGGTACTTAGTGCCATGATTTAGATGATGGGATGGTGTTAGGTAACAGATTGGACTCAATGATCTCAATGCTGTTTTTCAGCCTTTTTAATTCTGTGATTGATTCTGTGATTCTTTGTAGTCTTCTCTTAGTACTCATGTAAATCAGGCATGGATCAATGTCTCACATGAACTTTTCATTTTTAAACCAGATTTCTTAACAAAATAGGGATTATTTAGTCATGTTATCAGAATGTTAGTTCTTCAACACAATACTTTTGAATCTTGGCCAATTTTAACTGTATAAAATGGAGAGGTACAATGAAAAATAGCAATATTCTGTAGCTATGAAGATGATTGATAGTTGCATAAGGGTTAGGGTTACATACCAATATCCTCAAGAGGATAAGAGGCCACTACATAAATTCATGAGACTGTTTGGCCAGCCAGCTAGCCACTCAGGTCATCTACTATTAGCCAAAGAGTATATATATAGTTCCAAATCAACTGTAATACATGCTGTCTCTTGTCCCTTTAGAACTTTAAAAAAAATAGGTGGAAGGAAAAGAAGTAGAGAATGAAGAAAATTGAAATGGTGGGGACATGGTGGTATAAGACACTGGTTTCCTAAATTTGTAGAGTATAAATGATCCTGTTGATGTAAAGCTTGCAGAGTCTTTAACAATCTGTATTTTTTGTTGGTGGTCAGGTTATTTTTTCCTCACTTTTATCCACACTGACACCCACACTAATGAACACATTACACTCACTTTTTTTTTTTTCACACATGAAGTTTTGGGGTTTTGGGGCGGTTTGGTTGTTTATTTGTTTGATGTGGAGATGCCACATGCCTTGCATGAGGTCCTTCCTAACTCCTGGTTTGTTTCTAGGAGCTGCCTTGTTTCCATAGCACCACAGGTGTGCATCTTTCTGGAGTGATAGCCGTTACCGTGTTTCATATGCTATAATCCCCCTGATAGCATGAAGATTTTGGTGTTCCTAATTTAAATGGCCAGATTAGCAAGGACATGTCAGGAAGGAAATAGCAGAGTTGCTCCCTATGGGCAGCAGGGCTGAGCAGGACCCCAGTGAGGCAGCAGGGTATGGCAAGCAGGACTCCTGGTGTGCCAAACAGTCAAGGTCCTTGATAGTGGCCAGGGCCAGACAACAGTTCTCCTGTGAATCTTAGGAAGTGAGAGGTCCAGCTAAGAATTCCATTCAGACAGATGAGGTCAGGTCTGTTAAGGCCAGGCATGCAAACAGCACAGTCCAGGCCAGGCACGCACTCAGGTGCAGCTGCTGAACCAAAGTGTGGAGCACCTGGGCCAAGCTCCTAGCACAGCTGCTACCTCGAAGTCTGCACCAAAGGTGAGATGGCTCAGCATAGACCAAGCTTGACACCTTGGTGGTGTCTATGGATAGAGAACTCACAGTCGAAGATGATATTTAAAGCAGCACAAAATTAGATTATTGATGTTTTTGCTGTAGGTTTGTTTTGCAGTATCAGTTTAAATTTAATTAGAGGGTGAGAACAGGGAAATTAGGGCAGTGCCTAGACACTACTAATTAAGCCAATCACACATTTCTCACTTCCAGAGGGATAAAAAGAAGAATCAAAAATGTAAAACTCATGGGTTGGGATAAGAACAGATTAATAATAGCAATGGTAACAGTAACAGTAGTAATATTATTACTTCCTATAATATTAATACTATATGATTATGATAAGAATTAAACAGGTGTTAAGATCCCAGAGGTGATAAAGAGTTTAACTATGTATAGAAACCTTTACAATATGCCCTTCTGTTACCTTACTGGAATTTGTCAGTTGACATATGACTAACTGGTACAGCAAGTTAAAAACATCACTTCTCATTTTGGCCCACATTTTCAAGGGCAGTAATTTCCATTTTAAATGGTGACATTTGACATACCTCATTTCCTGTAAATGTCGAATGTTGGTGTAGGATGTTGAAAAATGGGTCCCATAAGGCTAATGATACCACTGTAGTTAATTGATAACCTTGAATGAGTGAGATAGCTGGGTAACTGAAGATAGATTTCTTTTTACACTCTTTATTCTCATTTGGGTTTCCCATGTTAAAATTCCAAGACTGTAGAACATTTCCAAATATAAATAAATATGTTACAAAGGAATCTTCAGCAGTTGTTTTTTTTGGAATTAAAATCTCATTTGTGACATCAGAAATGGTCAAATGAATGTGTTTCATAAAATATGTTGCCTCATTGGGAAAAAAACCCTAAACCCTCTTCAAGAAAGAGATAAAATTTGCATCTGTACTTTAGATTCAGAATCAACTCCTGTGACAGCATCTGAATGTGTATGCAGCTTTTCAGCTGAGTAGTATTAAAGAAAAGTTCACAAACACTTAATTCCTTTGCTCAATGTTTTTTTCCATGCACATAGATAGAAAATCATGCGGAGGAAAGTTACAGCAAGAGTATTAAGTACTACTTTGTAAGGTGAATAGGGGGTTAGTAGAAGTCTTACACTCGAAGACTTCTACCATGCCATGTAAAAGTATTTTTGTAGTTACATACTCTGGGTAATTTCTTTTAAGTAGAAATATATCTGTGAGAAATCACACAGAAATAAAAGAGACTCACTTTATTAATCTTCCTAATAAATTGTCATAGACAACTTGAAGTATCCTGAGATTGTGTTTTAAATTCTCTGTTATTCTTTTTATTGTGAAAAGCTTGTAAATCCAAGAAAACTTGGTGCCTCGGAAAAAGCATCATGAAAACATGCACTTCCTTTTTTCTTTTTCCTTTTCAGAAGATTTAGAAACTATAAACAGACCTTATTTTTGACAGAAATTCAAAGTCAGCACAGCTTCTTGAATAAGGTAATTTTACACTACACAAAATTATAGATGAACAAAAAAGGCAGAAGGATTTGTAGTAAATATATACCTTTTGTTCAGATGGTTGAAGTGTTTTTTTTTCTCCCTTGCTTTTATGTTTTGTGGAAAAATTCAGACCAATATGATAGTGCTTTGAGAGTGAAGGTAAAAATAGAACTAAATGCATCCTGAAAAATCCATCTACTGTATACAGTGCATTTATGTACGAGTGTGTGTGTGTGTATTGTGCTAAGTGAAAGACATAGAAGAAATAACCATGATCAGGATTCAGTTCAGACCCTTCTGTATTCTAATTCAGCTGTTTCATGAGCTGATGTGTTAAACCTGCTGCTGCTTTTCTGCAAAAAGACCATTATCAGCCTACCCTACTCTCTGAAGACAAATCTTTTAATGAAAGCTTAGCATCCTCTCCGACAGCCTACTCATATATTACTTAGCTATACAACAGAAACGTTTACAACATTAACATATTCACAGTTCAATCTTCCTGGCTTTAATTAGCCATTCTGAAAACTGGCCATTACTTTTTGATTAAAAAGCATTTCCTGAAATGAGGGAAAAATCCTCTGGGTAATCCTGTTTCTGTACTCATAATTTCTTCTTAAGTTAATCAGGTCTTTGCAAAGATAAAGACACTAAAGATAAAAGACACCCAAGCAGACCAGACAGAAAGTAACATAAAAAAAAAAAAAATTATCATCTATTATTTACAAGCATATATGATATTCCCATTTAGATACTACCATCACTTTAAAACCATTAAGCCCCAGCTGAGTCTGCACCAAGCTGTCAGATAAACTGATTTATTCTTTACTTGCTTAAATTAAAAAATTGTTTTGCTAAATATGAGAAGTTACCTGTGAGTGCTATTTTTGTTTGAAGCCCAAATTCCATACAATAAGCTCACAGGCAAGGGTAGAATCCTTATACAGTATAAAGAGAACACTTTCAGCAGCCAATTATCATGTTATCTATTTTGAAAGAGAACTCTTTAGAGAAAATATATCATTGAGATTATTCTATGTGCTTGTTAATAACCACGGCCCTGGTGGGTCAATCAAAAGGCATTCTAGAACTTTTTGAATTAATGGGAGGCTTCTACATACTAAACATAGGATGGACTTTACCCCTGATGCCAAACTTATGCTCAAATAAATGTCTGTTTATCAGCAAATAGAAGAAATATACTGAATTTATTGCTTAAAGGACCTACAAAAGTAGTATTACAAAAAACAGGTATTTGAGAACCCTTGAATATAAGAGTACTCATTAGTAGTGTATTAGAACACACTGAAGAGTCCTGTTGCTGAGCAAACTTAAGAAGAGATGAAAAGACAGAACCAAAATGTGACTTGCATCAGCTGTTACAAATTCACTGGCCATGAACTTTATGACGTCATAAACAGAGAGGCACTGATCATTGAATCTCACTTTCTGAAAAACAAAGACCTGAAGTCTGGAAAACAAGTCTTCAGCTGACTGTATACTCGTTCATATGTATTTACAAGGAGTTACTTCATCCCTGAAGAATGCAGCTCCTCAGGGAAGCCGTGCAACATCTGATTTCTCTCCCGGCCTTGATTTCACACTTCTGGTTGGTATCAGGCAGTCTAGATGATGATTTAAATAGTTTAGCAAAATTATTTGGCCACCACTAGTAATCTGGAACATCACAACAAAAGGCAGCAGTATAGAAATTTAAATACAGCTTGACTCCAAGTCTGAAGGAACAGAAGAATAAACTTCCCATGTTAACCAGTTGAGTAGATCCAGGACAAGAACATTGTGCTTTGAATTCCAACTGCATTTCAAGTTTGATGGAACAAGAAGAGCAAAGATTACACTCCCTTCACTGCAATGTAACAAAACCTTTCTCCTCAGTAAATTCATATCATATAGTATATTTTTCTCCTTCCCAGTCCTGACTGCTCACTATAAATAATACTGTAGCAATTGTTATTCATATACCTAAATTTCGTAGTCTCAAAGCACAGGTGTGTTTTTGATAGGATGTGTGAAAAACAATGTGAAAACACAATAATTCAGATACTCGAGACTGTCCAGGGTGATGAGAAAAGATGCACACTGTTTCAAGGGAGAGAGCCTTTATCGCATTAACTCAAAACAAAATTAATTTATTTCGGTAATAACCAGAGACATCTGAAGGATAAAATCCAGACCATATCCTGAAAGATCTCATTTGGAAAAGGACTACAGCATTTGTGTTCTGCTTTCTACTGCTCTTTATTCTCAATAGCTCAACAAAAATAAATCTTTTTTTTTTCATGTTAAGGACTTGCATGTCTATATAGAATGGATCCACGTTATACACAAAATCAATTTCTATTTGTAAACTGTTATTTAAAAACTTCTCTTATAAATTTGAATCAATGCTAATGGATGTGTGGTATCATCAAACATCTAAAACTAAAAATAGTGAACCAAATTTCCATCTACCTTCTACCTTTTATTTGGATGTTGCAAAAAC
Source organism: Neodrepanis coruscans (assembly GCA_013400695.1). Taxonomy (NCBI): domain Eukaryota; kingdom Metazoa; phylum Chordata; class Aves; order Passeriformes; family Philepittidae; genus Neodrepanis; species Neodrepanis coruscans. Next base: position 80,095 of record VYZS01070733.1, on the reverse strand, counting down.
AATGTAGAACAGTAGAAAATCATATTAATTGCTACACTTACACCGGAAATAGATTTTTTTAAAAAAAACTTTAACAAAAGAAGTAAATAAAATTTTACCTCTATTACAATATAAGTGGGTGACTGATGACCCTTTTGTGCTTCCTCAGTATGCATGTAGATCACTACACAGAACACTGTGCAGATACAAACAGGAGTACAGCCATGCCTCCTTGCTTTACTAATACAGCTCAGGCACCTAAACTGGTCTTCAGGTGGCAGGACATTTGCATCATTCTGAAAATTCTCATAATCCTATTTCAGTCTTACACAAACTAAAATGGAGCCCTATTCAACAGCATCCACCATTTATACAAAATAAAATCCAAGACACATGCACTATATTTTTGAGATGTAAGGTATTGAAATTACTGTTGGTATTCTCTTATTTGATACTTATTGTAAATTCAATCTTAGAATGATAGAAAAATATTTCATTATACCATTCTCAGGTTGTTCAGATGCTTCAGTCACTGCCTAGAGCAAGTTTCACTGAGGTTGTAAGGAATGATAGTAACAGGGTTTTCTGGGGTTTTTGTAATGGTTTATGTTATTCAGGAAAATCAAATGTAATTTTAAGCGTAGAGAGCTGATTTTTTCATAATGTTGTACTGTGAGGCAGAACCTGATGATCATGTATCAAAACCTTACCAGAGATTAACTTTAGGAAAACTAGACCTAACTGCTGCTTGTTGGTAAGTTGAACAGTGATACAGTGTTCAAACAACAAAACACTAAAAAAAAAAATCTATACTAAAAAGTAATTATTTTCAGTTTTTGAACAGTGTTACTCTGCTGGGAGATTTTTAGAAAATAATGGATATTTGCACAACCCAGCATTTTGGTAAAAATAAGTATCCAATGCAGCCTATTCTTCTCATGAGAAAAGCATTTCACACAGCCTGCCTTTCTCATGGGAGAATTAGGTGATAACAGGTTTGGGGTCAGTTCGACCTGATTTTCTCAAGGGAAAGGTATGCGAGAAAAGATAACTGACCTTGGCATAAGCAAGAGAAACTTAAACAAAGAAGAAAACAAGCCTGCAAGGCCCACAAGTTATGGGGCCAATGAAAATCTGCATAGTTGTAAAGAAATGTAACCAATTAAAATCTGTAGAAGTGTGCTCATAAGTTTATTAACCAATGATAATAATGTAAGATGTGTCTGCCAATAGTGATAGAATTAGGACCGTGAGAACAAGTTGGAAATAGTATAAAAATGTGTCTGATGCTCAAAATAAATGACTTCACTTAGATCAAACTGGTCATTTTGTGTTGTCCTGAAAAAATATCCTCCGCATTACTTTCTTAAGATAACTGTAATGCCAGGGGGAAATGTCTAAGGCATTGAATACTAAACACTATAATCTAGAGTTAAGTAAGCTTCTTAAAAGCATGTTAACATATATAGCATTTTGGTCTGCTCAGGAGATACATACAGTTCTCCCTCTTAGTGTTTTATCTGTCTCTGGATTGTTAATAAATTAACTTTTTTTCTTTACATTCTAATACTGATGATGTCTTCATTAGCTACCATTATCTGTAATATTATTCAAATGCATTTATTATTCAACTAGTAATATTTATACAGATTGCTAGTGAATGGTCAAGTCAGTCTTATTATAATTTATCTATTCCTAAGTAGACAACTTTTACATTTCAAATGCTGAATAAGCACTTTATATGTGATGACTAATATACGTGATTTTAATTGTGATTTTACATTGAACTTTTGAATTTGCCTTAGTGGAAAAGAAAAAATAACATGCAATTGCAGTGAGCACTGGCTAGTAAACTTTAGCTGCTGAAAAAAATCCCAAACAACAACTCGGTCCTGATTGTGAAAGAAGCCCGATATGTGATGGCACATGATGGTCCTGGCACATACACAGATCTCCAAAGGTGATTGCTCCTGTTGCAGCAGCATTAACATCATAATCCATAATTTTTACATCACATAAGTATGATTTGGTTGTTGAAATGTTCAGGAAAAAAAATAGGCTTAGTGTTCTATATGCATCATACTGAAAACAAACAGAAAATTCATTTTCAGTAATAGACCTGCCAAATTTTGTTCACACTGATACTCAAGGGCCATACTGATCTTTATTTGCAATTATTTAAGGACATGCAGACATGAGCTAGTTGTAACATGAAATACAAAATTGTTTCTGATTCACAGGATTGGAAAAAGAAATGTATTTCCATATTAGGAAATATGTCTTGTTTATCTTTGTTCTTTGCTCTTTTCTTCAGATTTGAAAAATTCTTTTTCATTTCACCTGTTTTGTCAATAAATAAAAGTAAATTAACACTGTCCACAGTTTACTTGCTTAAGCTCTTGCTTTTTCTTTTTTATCACATTTCAAGTTTGCATATGGAAAGACTTAAAAACAAGTAAGAAAATTAACAGCAGAACTTCATTTGTCATGTTTAAACATTTCAAATTAATCATACATAAAGGTACAGAGTTTAACTTTTGATTTTTATAGGCTGTTTTCTAAAAAGGGAAAGTTTAAATTTTGATTTTTCTGCTTCTCTATTTTCCAATATTTCAAGAAAAAAGATGTAAGGTACCTTATTTTTTCTTGCTTTCTATAGCTCTAGACATGAATTCTTTTTTATTAATGGAAAAAGCTTGACTTACTAAGATAAAGACCTTTCTGTACAGCTTCTCTTATCCAATAAACACTCAAAATATTGTATTAATCAATTTCTTTTCTGAAAATTTGTCTTGGTATCTGCCTGCAGTCTTAAACTCGTATCACATTTTTCCAGGGTGATGAGACTAGAGAGTTTTATATAAAGAAGGGTGAGAAATTCTCCTGCTTTTGAAGAGGGTTGTAGGAGGGTTTATTTTCCAATATTTTTTTTTGTCCACACAGTTCGTTTTTTTGTCCACAGAATTTATTGTTAAAATAATTTTTGAATTCCCAGTCTCCCACATTGTAGGAATTGTGATGATTAAACATGATCCAAAAGGATTTTTGAAATTGTCTACAACTGTCTTTTGGATATGTTCATGCCTATGTCCTACTAAAGTGAACCATGATACAAATTCTCAAGAAAAACTGATGAAACTACTATTTCTACTTACCTAGATACAGAAATCTCCCATGAAATTTCATCTATGTCTAAGAATGGATGCGGTTTAGAAGTGCTCTTAACTAACAGTTCTTATTTACAGTTGGCACATTTAATCAACTGCAATTTAGGCAAACACATTGCAATTTATAGAGGCCATGAAAATTGCTTATCCTCCACCTCTCTGGAGTGGCATATATGTTATGATAGTGCAAAGGGTTTGTAAAAACTGATGAGCTACTATATTTATTATTTACACTCCATATGCTTCCTTGTGTATAATGAGAAGGAAGTGAAGATTCCTTGTGTCTTCTGCCAAGGTAATTTTTTTAACCTTTTTTTTTTTTTCTGATTTGATTAATATTTTTAAGGGAAAAATGCTTGAGTGAGCTCACAGCAGGGAGCTTCATACTTCTTATCACATTTATTTCCTAATCAGACAAAATACAGGTGCAGAGCTGTTGTATTTATTTTCAAATCAGATGGAGAGTGTCAAACTATGAATATTTCCTATTATTCACCTTATTTAATAAACTTCACTTGAAAGAGGGAATGATAAGCTTTTGCACAGTATATCAAAGGAATGCTGTGCCTTCTTTATTATTCATGCTAAATTTAAGCTAATGAAGCATAACCTCTGAGCTGATATTTTTATAGATGAAAGAAACATCATGTTACATATTCTATTTTTTTTCATCAGCTTCTATGTAGCCAACACAAAACTAATGATTGCCTTGAATTTAATATCTGACAATTGAGGGGTATTCTTGCTGATATCTTGTCTAAAAGTTTTAGATTTTCTTCTAACTATGAATGAAAGAATGAGGGTGAAACAGACGGAGGACAATAGTATATTATAATTAAACTTTATTGCGGACATAGTCATGATTGATCTCTTTTTTCTACATTTTCATTTTTTCTCCTCCATATCATATGCTGATTTCTCTCCTCAATTTTTTTTTTTTTTTTAAAGAACTGTATCATCAGATAACTTTGTTTCCATGAGGATGTTATGACTGTGAACACAAACTCCACCCAGAAAATAACTTCAGGTAAAACTTCACAGTCTTCATAGCAGATAAGACTGTTTTATATATTAAAAGAAATCAAAAAGAATAACTCATAACATATTAGGAACGATAAAATGCTGATTACTATGCTAGTATGAGATCAAGAATATTTAGATTTAAAGAAATTATATTTTAGGGCATGTATTTTAGGAGGAATATTGTATTATCCTATTATCTGTTATTCATCAGGAAAAATAATTAATTATACATATAAATTCCTATCCTAATTAATAAAAGATAGCAAATTTTTATAAGTTACTTTATTGATTTCTTATTTTTTTATTCATTCTGCTAGACAGAAGTTCATAAGATAATTTTGTCATGTCAGAAATTCATGCCTCAGTGGGCAGTAGAATCTGTCCAGTAGAATCTGCCCACTAAATAACAAAAATCAGGCAAGTCTGATTCCACTTTTCTTATTGGATGCTGCTGGAGGCACAACAATAAAGAAATGGAGAATTGTGCTGACCTGACATGTCCTCAAGATAATCGTAATTCTTGTGACCTCAAAATAAATTCCACCATTTCAACTGAACAGAGAATTGAAGAACATATGTGGTGAAGGAAATATACCACAATTTGTAGAGCTGTGTCAAACAGCATTTCATTCTCATTTGCTAAATGCATCTCTTTTTAGGGCATATTTGTTGAAAGTGGAAAATAGACCCGGTGCTCAACTTAACAGCTGAACTACAGGTATTGACAAGTCTCCAGCTGTTTGATGTTGAATGAGATCTCAAGTTTTCCAGAAATTTTAGATAAAATACTTTCTTTATTCTTTTTTTTTGTCCCATAAGCACACACAGTTGGAAAATTCAGAGGATATCTAAAGCCACACATCACAGAAAGCAAGTAAGAGGAAGGTGGCCTTTCATATAGGGGAAAATTCAGATCTAGTGAGTGAGATACTGAAAGTACAAGTTGGAAAACAAGTCTCCCTTCTGACAATTAAATATTTGCAATGTTGATTTTCCCACTGATCTTGCTTCTAGCAAGTCTAACAATAATGATATTTTCCTTGGTTTGAAGAAAGTTTCACACATTCTGCCCATTCCACTTCCCTTCTGTGTCTCTTTCCTACCCTGTTTACTAGAGTCTCCCAGTATCTGTTGATGCTACAGGCTCATTTTCTTGATCTATGCCATATGAATTTACTGAGTTACTTTTAAAGAACATTCTATCAAGACCCTATTCTCTTAGTGGGTAGCATTATATTAGGTACTCATACAGCAATTAATAGATAAAAAATAATCTGGCAAAAGATAAGAAACAAAGCTCAGTATTTGCAATACCATTCTTTACACCTAGGGCTATTTTGTGTGTCCACTTAGCATGTTGACCTTGGTTTCTTTCCTCCTTGAGTCATTGAAGTTTGAAGGGCAAGAAAAACTGTTGGATTTTTTGGGGTTTGTTTGGCAGTTTTTTTCCTGTTTTGTTGGGGTGGTTTTTTTGTTTTGTTTTGTTTTTGTTGTTTGTTTGGCTTTTTTTCTTTTTGTTGTTGGACTATTTGTTTTTTTGTCTGTTTGTAGAAAGCACCAGAATGAAGATCAGACGAAACACGAGGTAATAATATAAACAACCTTTAAGGAAAGCCACCTACTAGGAAAAAAAATTGAGGCTGCATACAGAAATCGAAGACAGAATTTCAGTGGTTGCAAGAATTATCAGCACACTTCCTTCAGTGTGCATGCCAATGTCATTTATATCTACATGCTTTCAGTAACAAAAATCTAGTGTATTACTAATTTTACCACAGGCAAACATAAAATGATGTACAGTTTTATTTTTTCTGAGAACAAAAGAGAGGGAAAAAACCCCAACCCAACAACAGAAAGGCATGCATTGACTAACATTATGACAGGTCATATCAAATAAAAACATTGACTTTTTTGGTTTGGAGATGCCAGTTGTACTTATCTGGTACTCTCCATGGTTTCCTTCTTTTTTTAATCTTTACATTCCTAGAACTCTTAAAGTATTTGATTCAGAAAGGATTTGCTTTGGTTTTGCATGTGCTTTTTGATTAGTAACTTTCAGAAAAAAGAAATCTCTTTTCAACTTCTATAGTGACTGAAGTATGATTCAGAAGCTCAGAGGCTTATCATTTCACAAGTTGCATAATAATATTCATGTACAGATACATGTGCATACATATATTTTATATTTACTTTCTCTCCATAAGAAGAATGAGAAATCCATGTCTACTTTTACTCCATCTTACTTGTACACAAATTTACTGTGCAATCCTACTAGGCCTATCTGACACAGAATCAGTGCTGATTGTTGCAACAACAACAATCAACAAACTGAAGCTATGTAATTTTGAACTTCAGCTAATGAGCTGTGTAGTGCACTCAGGTGGTTGCAGGGGCTTTCCTGGGTGCTTGGGATGCAGCAAGAACAGGGACTGGGGACCCACGGGGGCTCCCAAGGGATAAGTAGGGGTTTAGGTTTTGGGTTTTTTTAGTAAAACGGAGAGCTGCAAGTAGGATCTTCTTGGAGGCAGAGATGGTGAGACCGAAGCAAAGGTGGCATCTTCAGCTACCACAGCGGTGGAGGCAGGGAGGTCCTCTCTGTGTCCTTGGTGAGTCCAAAATGGCCCATATGAGATGGTGGCAGCTGTTTATAAAGGGCCCCCGTCTTCTTCCCAACATTCTTTGTGATCATGCCTGCATAGTTCTTTGAACTGTTCTCTGTTCTTCCTCGTGGGGCATGGTTTTTCTTTTTCACACTATTTTACCAGATGGCTGCTGAAGGTCCCCTCGTCCCTGCCTCAGCCACATTTCCGCTCAGTTCCCGTGCACATGCCAGCCACATGCCCCTTCGCTGAGGTGGCAGGACAGGACAGAGTACCCCCCACTCCCCTGCCCTTTCCCTTCTGACCTGTCTCCATCCACCAGGTAAGAGAGAGAAGTTTTAAACACATCATTACAACCATAACAACTTGTCGTGGGGCTAAAAAATGAAAGTAAAAACGATCGAGCCGTGGTGCGGCGGCTTCGCCTTGCACTGGCAGCCCCGGCTTTGCCGGGCAGCACAGCGCAGGCTTACCAGTGCGGGCGGTGCCCGCGCCGTCCAGAATCGCTGCGGGAGGCGCGATCCCAGTCCCGGGCTGAGGTCAGCCATGGCCCCGCTCCGAGCAGAGGCGGGGCCGGAGTGCAAAGCAGCGGCTGCGGCGGTGAAGCGGTGGCTTCGCCTAGCACCGACAGCAGCCGGGCCCTGGGCGGGGGCAGCGGTGGGAGCGGCGGCAGCGGCTGGGTGGCGCAGCCCTGTGGAGTGGTGGCGGCGGTGGTCCGAGCCATGAATCGGCTGGCGCGAGCCCAGCAGATCACCACCTCCTCCGCCCCTCCGTCTCCTGGCCGCGGTCCGCTACGGGGGCACGTGCTGTAGGGGCAGCGGCGGCACCTCCTCGTTCCCCCGGGCCCTCCGGGAGCGCAAGGCTGGCCCCTTACCTGCGGCGGTGCGTGCCGGCGGCGAGGCTGGCGAAAGC
>VYZS01070733.1:55030-72287 GCA_013400695.1 Neodrepanis coruscans | reverse complement strand
CGGGAGGCAGGTGGCCTGGGGGTTACCTTGCAGCTATTCCCTAGGGGCCGAAGACCACATCTTCTCCTTTTCAGCACTAAATCTCTCCCTGGGCTAAGGGAGGGAGGGAGGGGGTGCGCAGTTTTTATAATTTTCTTGAGTTGTTCCCTCAGTCAAAACCAGGCAGAGGCTCGTGGTTAAGGGGATCTTCAGACCACGTGCTCCCTTCTAATCATCCCGGAGTCTCCCAGCCGGGCCCAGAGAGAGAGAGAGACAAGCACTATCTCCAGAACGTCCTCACCTCAAACGTGGGCCCTGGAAAATTTAATTTGTTTGTCTGTTTTACACTTTATTTGTCGGGTTTTTGTGTTTGCGCAAAATAAACTGTGATATTTGTGTGTTTTCTTCATTTTGAGGTGGGTTTGTGACTTCTCTCAGAGTCTCTGCTCCAAAATCGCTGAATTTGTGGTAAAACCACCACACATCTTTAGACAATCTTCTGGAAAAAAATGTTTCTACTCTCTGGTCTACTAGATTCTCCAGGTTATAAAAGGTAAGGCTGATGGAGAAGGAATATGTTAAGTTAAAAATTTGCTTAATATTTTGCTGTGTGGTATATGAAGTTTCTCTACAGAGAAGCTACATATTTGAGACTTTATTTGTCTGCCTGTGATTATGGTAGCCCACTTCCAGGAAGATATAATTATTTCATATTCAAAATTAAATCTAGACTCTCTGGACTCTAAAGTTATTGCTACCTCTGTTGATGAGCTTTGTATAATAGCTCCTTAGCTGTTTTCTCTCTCATGCTTACTACAGGCTCTTGCATTGTTTTATTCCTTTAAAAGAAAGTTCTGATGTTTTCCATTCTTTAAATCCTCCTTTTACCAATTAGTCAGTGACAAGAGTCTCAGTCACTTTGCAATAACACACTAGGGAATGGCTAATCATGGAAGCCAAGTCATAGCCAGGAAAGAGATTTCTGTATTATGTTCAGAGTTATACAGATTAAAGAGGGAAATTCTGGAACTGAAATTCAATAAAACTCATGCTTCCATCTCCCACCTTAGGTACACAAACTGTGATGTTGTTAAAATATTTTAGAATATTTTTTTCATTTATTCACTGAGACTTGAATGACTCAGAGTTCAAATCCTTAAAAGTAAACTACAGTGAATTCCAGACTAATATATGACCATAAATTTGTTATTTTGAACCTGGAAGCACAATCATGAACTAGAGCTGAATATTATTGGAAATTCTGAATATTGGTGACCAGGTACTTACTGCTACTTGCTACCCTTATCTGTGGGCAAATGAGTTTTCAACAGCACAAGACCTGTTGTGACTGACTTTCACTAGCAGATGATAATAAAAGTCTAAAATCTACAATTTTTTTTAAATGTCTGTCTAGTACATGTTGCAAAATCTAGTAGTCTGATACTCTGAAGGTCTGCATGTTTGCAAGTTCAACCAGGAGCAAAGCTGATCGCATAACCCTAACGAGCACACTCACACATTACACTTTATATGTATATACATTAATATATCTACATATGTGTTGTATACATGTACAGCCAGTGTTTATAATCAACACAGAAAGAAAATACAAACATGAAAAAGGCCAACAACTCAATTACCTCTTTGCCTGATCAAGTCAAAATCTTGTTAATGGAAAAGAAAGATATTCATAAAATAATCACACACAGAATTACAAACAGAATTAACAAGGTTGGAAAAGACTGTAGAGATCACCAAGTCCAACCTATTACCTAATTTATCAACCTACTCAACACCATCCCATTATATAAAACATGTCACTAAGTACACCATCCAACCTCTCCTTAAACACATCCAGGGACAGTGACTCCACCACCTCCCTGAGCAGTGCATTCCAATGGGAAATCACTCACTCTGTGAAAAAGTTTTTTCTAATATCCAGTCTAAACCTCCCCTAATGTATATGTATATGCACATATATAGTGTATGTGTCTATATATGTATGTGAATAGCTACACATCCATATATATCTACATATACGGAGTGTATTTGTGACAGGAAAGGAAGCAAGTTACAGCATCTTGTGAGCCAACAATGGAAAAAGCTGAAGAGCAAAGGACATGGATTGACGTGACAGAAAGCTACCATATAATCAAGAAAAGAGATTTTAACCAGTCACCTCAAGAATTTGCATGTAAGAAAGGACAAACGCACAAGGTACTTTTATGGGAAAAACATCTAGAACCTTTTTGGGGAATTAGCATGCTGCTTTCTCAAGTGCCTGTACATTAATGTGCACAGAATGAAGAATAAACAGAAGGAATCAGATCTCTATGCGGAGTTGCAAGGCTACTTACTGCAGCTTGTGGCGATGTTGCTGAGATCACAGAGACATAACGGGATAGCTTACATTACTGGAGTGCTGCAATTGAGAGATATTAGTTCAGTTAGTTATAGCCTGGTGCTAAAATGCTAAGGTTGTGGGTTCAATCCCTTTATGGACCATTCACTTCAATCAGACCTGATTATCCTTGTGGGTCTCTTCTAACTCAGAATATTCTGTGATTCTGTGAAATTGCCCACAAAGACACATGCAGCAGGATGACCTGCTGACACTGCAGTCTTACCAGTTGCTAGCACACTGGTATGCACCACTGTCACCTGTACTTCCACAGCCAGGGCCAATGCTGAGCCTCCACATAAGCATGCCCACAGGCAGAAGCCCTTTAACCAGGAAATATCAGAATATCTAAAGGCATATACTGGATGGATCCATATTTGTAAATATATTATTTACTGGTATCCATAGACACACACACACACACACACACACACACACACACACACACACACACACACACACATATATATATATATACATACACATATATAGTCAAAAAAGGACACACCAGATCAGTGTGAAGACAGGACACACCATGCTGAGGTGTAGGGCATGGTCCCACAAGCACACTGCCCAGTCTCTGTTCACATATCTCCAAGAGCTTTCGTCCTCTTCCTCTCTACATTTCCATGCTTTTTATCCCTCTCTTTCCTCATGTTTACCCCTATCCCTACATATGCCATAATAAACCTTGTGCAATCCCGAAGTGTCACATGTGTGTGACACCATCCCTAAGGTGTCACATGCACCTCTAGGCAGTAAAAAGTTTGGTTTGTGAAGTGATTTGGGGACTTGCTCTAGAAAAGAATTTTTCCTCATAGATTTTACAGCTTCAGTAGTTGCAAGAGACTCAAGCAACATGCTATATGAAAAATTTTGTTCCATGCCTGTGACAGATTTCATAATTAATCGTGGATGCCTGTACCAAACCTGTTTGATGTGTCTTCAAAACATTCTTGTGTGTCCTATCACTAAATCCAACTAAGAAAATAGCACCTCCCTCTCTATTTCCCCTCCTCAAGAAACTACAGAGAGCAATTAAATAAAATGCTAGTAATGTACAATTAATTAGACTCAGTATTTTATTTTGCATAATTTTCTTTCACATAATTTTTACATCTGCTTCATGGGTATTTTTAGCATTTTATCATCTCTTAAGGTTATGACACAAACTACAACTGATCAATGGTTATTGGATCTCTTCCTCAAAGTCAACTCTATCAAGAGACATCATGGCCATTCAACTGAACACACATGTAGATCTACATGTATGGGTACAGTATGCATGTACTTGCACATGTATATATGGCCTTATTCAGAATAATTCCTAAAATAAAAAGCTTAGGAAAGCAGATTATAAAAAAATGGTCTTTAAATAAGCCTCCATTGTTGCTTTTCAAACTTTCTTGTCTCTAGAATCAAGGCAACTTTTGTTGAGTCCTTTCCATCTGGATATTTCTTACACCTACACAACTGCTTTGTACAGGTAAAAGCCTGCATCTTTTTATATGAAGCTAGGAAGAAAAAATTTCCAACACTTTCATTTTTTCTATTCCATATTTGTGAGCTGAAAGATGAGCCAAGAACCTGCAAAAAAGCCCATGCGTTGTTACTCAACTGTAAATTACAGATTACTTAATCCAACCATTCTTATCTTTAACAAGAGCAGTGATCTGCCATTCTTTCCTAAACCGAGGTTTTTAAACTGGACTATACATTTCATGCTAAACAGTCTGATACACTTTTTTCTTGCTCTTTTACCTTTCCTGTGAATGCTTGAGTTTCAGCTTAACTGTGCTGAAAATGGGAAGTTGCTTTTTTCTTAACAAAATCTGCTTTGTGTCAAGGGAAGTTACTAGTCAAGAAACATCTTTCTGCCAAGACAACTCTTCCTCCTATTTTTTCTAGTGCCTTAGGAAAAGCCTGACTGTTCTATCTGCAACTAAGACATGAAATTTCAGTGCCATACCCTGTTAATATGACAATAAATGGAAGTTTTACCATTCAATGAAGTGAAAGTAGATACAGTAGGTTTATGTGGAGAAATTTTATGGTTAACTTAAAATTTATTCCTGCAAGTGGTCTCTTTCTATAGATTCATAATTTTTAACATTCTTACATTCTGCCATCAATAGATGAAGAAAATTGCATAATGAGTTTGCTAACAAAGATTATTTCTGCCTAACCTCTCTTAAAATTTTATGACAATGTTCTTTCTTGCAACAACAACTAACAGGGTTTGTTTTTTCTTGTTTTGCTGATATTAAACAAAAATTACTCATTTACAACAGCTGTACTTTGAAATCATTAGGAATTACTTACCAAAGAATGGAAATAGTCCTCAAAGTCCATTTTCTGTTTTTATTTTAATTTTGTTGAGACACTGTCTCTGCTGATACTGATCAGGATTACTCTTCTGGTGGAAAAAAAGTACGGATTAAAACCTTGTTCCCTGTTTTCAGTCTATAGCAATAGATTGAAACACGAGTTAAGACCTCAAGTTTTGAGCACTTCAAATTCTACTCTCACATTAGTTAGATTTTACAATGTCAGATGGATAGTAGTTGCTGAGCTTTTAGGAAAGAAATATGGTCTATGTGTGCAATCTCCTTCTGTTTCTCTAAAAATAAGGAGGAAATATATTTCTTGTGTTATTCAGTTACTTGTATTCTGATAGGCAGAAGAAAATGATGCAAGGTTACAACTATGAAAAAGTCCAACTTGGAAGCCTAAAGGCTCCGAAAAAGAAAATATGAGACCATACCTATTGTGATTCAAAGTATTGCTGAGGATTCAGCCTTTATGGGTTTCCCAGCTTTAATTACCTTCTTTAAATCCCCTTGTCTTTTGGTTACAAAAAACTAGAAAGGCAACTAAGTTCTTGCAGATCTGTTACAGTTTAGTTAAATGAGGAAGATTTGTTGTTAAATTTTTTTATGTCGTCAGACATTTTCAGAAGCAGAAGGGACCTTCCTCGCCCTGCTGAGCTGGGCTAGTGTGGGGAAGACCCCTGAAGTGAAACACTGCAAGTATTCAGCGTTTCCAAAAGTCCTTCTCAGTGTTTTCCAGAAGCCCTCTTCTTGGTTTAGGATGGACACCGAGCCAGGACCGCTAGTGTTTTCCTTGCCACGGTTCCCGTTTTTCTTGCTGCTTCCAACTGGTCTCATTGGCCGCATGACAGCTACTGACGCCACTGTCGGCCACCTGCGGAGAGAAGGCACTGCCGGTAGCTGCTGCCACGGCCACAACCAAAAACCGGGAGTTCCCCTTTGTGAGCTGCACATGGCATGTGGCTTCCGTCAGGATCAGTGCTGATGTCTCAGCGGCATTGACTTCTTTTCTTCAAACGAAATATTCTTCCAAGCTTCTTTTACTCGGACCAAAGCGGAGAGGGAGGCTAGGTGACATTTGTTCTGGTACTGTTTGGTTTGTTTTGTTCTCTATTATTTTTAGCAAAATTGTGATATTTTTACTTCCATTCAGACTCCTCATACCTTAAAAATTTTGTCAATGTTTTGGACGGAAGGAAATGGGCAAAAGAGAAAGGAGGGTTTTACTCCATCAGAGGCCATACCTCCTGAACGTATTGTCAGTAAAGACAAGAACTTACAATCATCATGGCAAGGAATATTTTAGAGATGTGGAACTAAGCCACAGAAACATGAAATAATACATGAACAGTACCCACACAGAACACTGAACAGAAATTAAGCTATTACACAGCTTTCACAAACTGAAAATTTACCTTTGAATCACAATGTTCTAAGATTTCACTAGATCAAACAGTTTCAGCATATTTTTCAAGCTGATAAAATTTAACAAAAAAACCCCGAAATATTTTAAACTGAAATATCAACAATGCTTCACTGTATGAAATATGGGAGCTTAGGTACAGTAATCAAAAGCAAGACTATTCTTGTGGAAACTTAGGAACTCGTTTTGTACAATTAGTTGAAAGAGGTTTTCTCTTCCTTCTATACAGCCAGAAAGCTAAAAATCTTAGGCAAAATCATACCCAAAGGCTGTGGGTTTTCTTTGGCAGGACTGATACAGGGTATTAACAATGAAGTACAGAATTTACCTTGTTCCATGTCAAATTGAATATCTTCTTTCAAACAGTTCAGTTAGGCAAACGATTTGTACAGTATCTAGAAAAACACTATAAAGAGAAGGAAGACCTTCTACAGGGTGGCTTAGATCAAATGATGAAGAGATGCTAATGGAGGGGAAAAGTGCTTCTACACAGGCTTGATGTGATATTGCTGTGATAGTGTGTAAAACAATCTGCTGGAAAAAAGGGAGTTAGACTGGCTGAAAGCAATAACATGATTTTATACTCCTTAAATGGTCAGTAGACCCAGCAGGGAAGCACCATTCAGCACAAGATCCAGCTACTGGTTAGACAGTAGTAAGCAGGAAAGTATGCTACAATATGATAGGAAACTATTATGGGAGACAATTATATTTAATTTCCTTTCATGTTTTATTAAAATGTTCCATAGACAATAGAGCAGATCTTATTACATGAGAGAATTTAAATTGCTCTAATCTCACAGGTTTTTAGACATTTCTATGCATGTCTTTTTCAGATTATGGTTTTAGGTAGAACCATAATTATTGTGTTTCTGCATTAAATGTTTTTTAGATATTTACTCTCTCTGCTGGCTAACTCCTAGGCTCCCACAGAAAAGAATTTTGCTTTGTGTTATAGCTTGTGTTTAAAGGAAGATACTAGTGTGGTGTAGTAAACATTAATATTTTGGCTAACATGACAAGTATCATATTTTTTCAGTTTATGAGCTCATACAATTTCAGCAATTAGAATATACTATGAGCAAAATGGCAAATTTACGTGTTGTGGTGGGTGTGGTGGTGATCTAAAGTTTTGATAGAATTCAACTCTACTACTTTTAAAATGTAGTTTAATTTAAAATCTGTGTCATTTTTAAAACACAGGTTTTTGAATATCTTTGGGGCAGAGAACTGTGATACAAACCCAATTAACAGGAAGTAAGTTACTGTAAATATATTATCTATGATTAGGAGAAATTATTCAGAAAGAGTCCTTCTCCCCTGATATTTTCACCTTGACCTAGGTTTTGCTTACTGATATAATTTATAAGATTTATATATAAGTCCCAGGGTCCAAGCTGTGTGCTCATCCAGATGTTTTACTTTTAAAAACATTTAAGACTCCACAATTTCACCCACTTTTGCACTTCTGAACTTTTGCAAAGGCTTTGGTTCTGTAATACCTAAAGATCGTGTAAAAAGAGAAATCTGCATATGTTTTCCAAGAGATATTTTAATTTAGGGAAAAAATAATCACCTTGTCAAGTTCAAAAGGGATAACATACAACTTGGGTAGAACATTACACAAAGCACTGATCCAGCACACAACAACACACATAACTTAGCAAAATACAACTCAGGTTTTAAGTTATCCAAAATACCTAGAAAAGAGTAAAAAAAAAAAAAAGTGATCAAGAAGAAAGCCATAAAGATAGAGAAGAAGTTAAAAAAGGGAGAAGAGTAAGAGAAAATAACTACCGCTAAAGGGTCCTGTGGAATTCCAGCCCCACATGGTGACAACACGTTCCAGAAAGAGATGGAGACCATGTGGCCCCATTTTTATGTGCTTTGCCCACCTGTACCTCTCCGAGGCAGGACCTCCGGCTCATTGATCGCTCTGTGGCTGCAGGCAGGATTGAGGGGTGGTGCAGCCAACCAGAGACTGGTTTAGGAGTTCCCTGGATTAGGAGTTCCAGGGGGCATGGTGTGGACAGGCTCCCTGATTGCACTTTTGATTGACAGCAACTATTCCAGAGCTTGCCATGGGGGCTCTGTGAGCCCTGTCATGTGGGATACAACCTGCACCTTCCCCCATCATACACACTTGGGTTGATTCCAACCCCATAATAAAATAAGCTCCCATGAGGTTCAAATCCAGTGCCCCACAGTACATCACACTCCTTTTGTTTTGTTTTGTTTTTACATATATGAGACAGTATAAAATGGCCCAAAGCAGAGTAAAATGCAGTCTCATGGCACACTGTAGTCTCTCTATTCAATTGCCTTCTGTGAGCGCAGACATTGGAAGCACAAGCTAGTCTTGCCTTAGCTTGCATTTAAAGAAGAAAGAAATACATTGTTAGCAAATGAATCTGTAAGAAATAGAGATAAAATGGTTAAGTGCTTGTATAGTAATTTTGATTATCTCCAAATGCATTAAGTAAAAGATGGATTTGTAACTATTACTTTTTTACATTACAGCTTTCTTAAATCAAGAATACTTAGAACTACAAAATCATAATTCAATAGGAGCAAAATTACTCAAATTAAATGCTGACTATGGGGGAGTTTTGAGTTTCACAATAATTTTATCTTATATTCACATAATATACTTAGAAAACACTATATTTTTCAGATATAGCAAAAATATAATAGCACAGGACTAACTGTCTGATTAAGGAAAAGACAGAAATTATTTCCTTACATCTGATGTGAGAAATAGAGGTTAGCAATGTCATTCTTGCTCCTTGAAAATAAAGACATATATTTACCAAAAAAACATCCATTTCTATTCTTCATGGAACAGTGAAGAACTATTTAGATGAGGAATTATGGGGTGAATTTGTCTGTGATCTATTTCTGTCAAGACATTTTACCATCAATCAGTGTTTGTCTTTAGAACTACCAAGGAGATGTGGAGTATTTTGAGGTTACGTTCGTACAATTTGATCATTCTTTCTAAAGAAAGTAAATTTTTTAGAAAAAGCAGTAAGTTTTTCTCTGCATTTTTGCCCATATCTGAAAATCAAATCTAAATCAAACCTTCCAAAAGATCTGAACCATTTGGTAAACCTCCCTTTACCTGTCCTTTGAGCTTCTGGCACAAAAGCCAGATGCTTCACCAAAAGTGATTTTTGTGCCAGAAACACAATGTGGCTAATTTTCAGGAGCTACTTAGTCAAAAGTGCTCAAGGCAAATTATACCAAACTATTGTGATTCAATTAGAGTGATAAGTTTGCTATGAGAAATCATGGTCAAAATAAATAGGAAATGGATTTTTTTTGTTATGTGTAAAACTGTATGAACAACTGTTTTGATTGACCAAATAGGCCGTTGCATATACGAAAAAATTTCTTGCCTATCTTACACATGTAAAAAAGAGCATTTATAGAACACTTATGAAAAATCTCCTACCTCATCAAATACATTAATTTTGACTGTAAAATTAATCAGCCTGGAAATAAGTGAAGCTATTTTCTTGGTATATGTGAAGACATGTAAATTAAATTTTCAAATTTTAAAAGTTATCTAGTATATAACTACATGTAGTATCATCTGATACAAAGGATGACCCACAGAAAAAGATAAATGAAAGTAACTTCTCATAAAACTTCCAAACATGCCATAATAAAAAATTTACATAATTTTTCCTAAGGTAAGTACCAACACAGGCAGTGGAGTCAGGATAATCTGCATGAACAGAAAAATTGATCTTTCCTGTTTCTAAAGCACTTCAAATAGGTTTTCACTTTTACCCCAAGCCACAATAATATTCAAAACATGCCAGTAACTATCCTATTTTCACTGATTTTAAGGAAGACTTCCATATATGAAAACAAAAATGATTTATAGTAAGGTATATGTAAGCAGCAGAATAATTTATATGTTTTTTGTCCTAAGTTTGGTTTGTCTCCCTTCCAGTTTTTCTGTCTCTTCTATGTTGTTCCTTTCATAACAATGGTTTTCTGTTACTGTTCCTCAAACTTTTTAACCTGCTCTCCATTTTTTAATTTTGATCCCTTGCTGCCATTTTTCCATGTATTTTTCCTTCTCTTGTTTTTCTCACTGCAAAATACAAGCTGAGGAGTGAAAAGACACCAGGAAAACATTGCCCTACATTCCAACGCAGTTCGGACTGCTCAGAGATCAACACAGTAATGGTTCAAGGTCAGTAAAACAAAAAATTAATTTGGGAGGGAGAGAGGGTAAACCATTCCAAATCCAGAGATAAAAGGAAATATAACTGGGTTAGTGACAGTATCCCCAGTTCAGGGTTAAAAATAGACACCTTATGGCATAGCTACATACATATATACACAGAGAGAGAACTAAAGTGTTGATCACCCACAATCATTTTGTGGTTATTAATTAGAGGAGCAGATATATAAATCAGTATTTCCCCTTAATTTCTTTCTTTTTAAAATGGTTGCTCCAGTATGAGTTGACACTCAGTTGGACATTATTCACTGTATTTTACCATCAATAATACTGAGGATAAACCACACAGACATTCTCATCAGGGAGAAATTCATGGAGGTAAAAATCAATTTTTGTAAGCCTAAGCTTTACCTGGCTTCTTCTGTTCTCCACCACAGGATAAGTCCTTCTCTTGTTAATTTTTTTTTTTCATAAAGAAGCAATAAGGAAAGAAAAAGAGACAAGATGTTTGGCTGCTAATGCCAGTGTCATGTGAAAGGATGGGGTTCATTTATAATGCATATACTTTTAAGGAGGTTGAATGTGCCTAAATTAAGGCTCCACTTCTGTATTGTCACTACTTAAGATTTAAAAGTACATGTAGAAGGATGGGTACAGATTGGGAAAATGGAAGAAATATAATAGAGACATGGAAAGATTTTAAGCAAATCTTCACTGACAGGCCAGGCTTTGAGTCATCCAAATCTTGAAACCACTACATTGTAGTGCTACTGGAGAATTAATTTATAATTCCAAGTAAGTCATGTTTAGGGGTTGGCCCAGATTTTGAGGTGGATCAATTTAATATCTATTTAAAATGTGAAGATACAAGGCTGTGTTTTAACCATGTTGATATAGATTCATCAAGTGCCTAAGCCAAGAACACTTCAACTTTTATGCTTTTGCTTATTATTGGGTGCTTAGTGCAGTTTTGACATGTAAGATTCATAAGTGCAGAGACAGATATTTACCAAAGCCTGAGATGTTGATCTGTACTGAAGACATCATCAAGCCATTCAGAAATTTTGCACTTAGACAAAAAGAATCTACACTTGCCATTGAAATAGTTTTAAAGGCCACCTTTTATTATGAAGCTTAACAGAGATGAAAATCCATTCTGAAAACAGCAGATACAGTGATTGCTTAACATTTTCTCCATTCCTCTACACTCTCTGAAAAATCAATAACAGACATATCCATGGCTGTGACCATGGTACATTACGTTTGCATATGGAAGTGGCAGATGAATGAATTATTTAATATTAACTATTTATTTTTGTACTTATGATTTCCAGGCTGATCAAATTCTGATTTCACAGTCATCGTGATTTCGTCTTTAAACCATTTGCTCTAGCACTTTTGAAAAGACAGGTCAGGAGTATGGATTTCTCTGTTTTCTGCCTTAAAGGATCTGTGATTATACAGAGGTGACAAAGCTACTGAAATCTCAGTAACTGTTTATATAATCAGGCTGTAGAAGTAGAACAACGTAAATGGGCTATTTTAAGCCTCAATAGAAAGACTGTTTTGTAGCACCATAGCACCAGCCATTTCACCTCATAACAGATACCAAATAGCACATATAGTAGATTCTTTTGCTGACAGGTGTCTGGGAAGAATCAGTTTCTGCTCACTGCTTGCTGTTCTCTCAGAATTATTTCCTGGGCCTATGCAACACAGCACAAGCAAGGAAAGACACTGCTTTTGCCTTGTGTCTTTNTTCCCAAAAATATTAAGCATATCCTGAAGGCATCAGTTGCACTTTCTAGTAGCTTTGCCAAAGGCTACCAAAACTTGAATATTCAGCAACATAAGACAGGTCTCATCGATCATCCTAAGTGTGGAGACTTCAAATATGTTTGTCTTTTACCTAACAGATCTTTTCTGGCCCATATATTACCATGTTTTGCTTCCTGTATTTGAATGACTACATTAGACTACATTAGACTACATTAGAAGATCACTTTCAGCATTATTTATTGCAAGAGATGACTAAAGTAAATGACATGGACCTTGGATCTTATCGGAGATGTACTGTTATAACTTACAAAAACATTCTATTGGGTAAATTCAGACACAATATACAAAACTCCTATGTCTCAACTTAGTTTTGCATTGAAAGTTCTGATGAATGATTTCTCATTAAATACACTTTCTTTTAGTTCACTGCACTGGAACTTGTCTCAGTTCTTTGGGTAAGAAACTTTATAATTCCTATATGCATTTTTTCCCTTTTCTAAATGTTTCATTCTTCTCATCTACTTTAATGAAATAGATTATTTTTTCTTTTTTAATCAACCCTCTAAAGAACTTAGTCTAGTTTTAACAGGTTTAACTGAAAAAAGGTTTAATTATGCATCTTCTACTGACTTATGCTGTACATAAAAAATCTAATTTGAAATATCATCATGTCAGACAATGTTCAAGGGAAACCAATTAATGAAGACAAATTACTATTGTCAGTGAATGGGGGAAAAATATAAAATACAAAGTGTTTGTTGTTTTGCAATACGTATAGAATCAGGTAAACAAGTACATTTTTTTTTTAATTTTTCACCATGTAGTATGTGTATTTATATTAATTATGTAACTCGATAGCTAGCTCAGTGTACTCCACAGTAGGGGAATGCAAAATGTAGGCACCTTTTTCTAATAGAAAAAGATAAATAGAAATGCAGCTGCAACAGCTGTAATAAATTTCACCACAAAGCAATGAGAAGGAACAAAAAAACCTCCATGTGGTATGTAGCAGGCCAAAATAGAGTACCTATAGATTTTGCAAAAAAAAAAAAAAAAAATTTTGTAGTTAATACTGCATCTTTACTAAAACACTTGAAGACAGATCCGTTCTGTAATATATGACATTAACAACAAAAAGACAGTTCAAATAGCACAAAAATCATGAATTATGACAGAAGTCTTCCCTAGACTAATGCACAACAGAACAATAGAAGCACATTAGTATAATAAAAGAGGAACACCAGAAGACCGTTGGTAAATTCTGCCTGCCAGGTTATATTGGTGAGAATTTTTGGGATCTGGCACTGTAAATCTCAGATTTTTTTAAATGATAATATGAACCTAAGGGTTGAGGGTTGAAAGTGTTTAATTTCTGCCCCATTTGGCATGATCAAATTTATTAGATTATATACAGTCCCCTTTANCCAGAACATTTTTTCCTTCCATAGAAGGAGCTTTACATTTTAAATTAAATAACTTGGGATTGGACTCTGAAATTCATATACAAGTTTGCTAGGAGTTTCTAAAATTTACTTAAAGACAGCAGCTGCATATTGACTACCATCAGCTCTGATACATGAGCAAATTTAGGACGGAAACAGTGCTACAGAGCTTTATAAATATATTTTATAAAAAAAGAGTTTTTAAGTCTAACTCTAAATCTTTATGGAAATGAAAATGTCACATTCTTTATGTATTGGAAGCAATATTATTNAATTTATTAGATTATATACAGTCCCCTTTACCCTTAACTCTAATACATCAAGCTCAGTATTAGCTTTTCTACTGCCATAGCATGCCAATTTCCCTTTAATCCTCTTACAGCCTTCATCTGCTGCCAGGAAATTCACTAGCAAAAGGCAACGAAAGCTACAGAAAATCCTGTACACTGGTAGGAAGTTCAATGTTGTCTTCATTCTGATGGTCAGAGGAGACCTGGGTAGAGTGAAAAGTGTGACAAGGGCAGAAAACAGAAGACAGCTCTTGGCAAAGTTTACTGACTTCTCTGCAACTTTCTTCTTCTTTGGCAGATTAAAATCAATATGTTTAATGTGTACATCCCACACACCAGGCTGTAGCCGCTACTTTTACTTCTAAAAGAACTTCTGCAGCACCTTAGGCTGCAATTGTTTTCTGACTAGTCATTGTCTGTGTAAGATTCTTTACAGCTTTTTGTGGGCAAAACCAAACTGTCAGTTTTCTGAGTTTGTACTTAAAGGAACGCAAAGTAGAAGGTCACTGCATTTGCTAATCTACGCCATAAGTGCCAAGAAGATGTATCTTTTTAGCCTTCCATGAAGGGCAAGTGTCATGTTTCTGAATAATTATACATACAATTGTAAAAGTTTTAGAATTTATGTAATATCAAACAGCATTGAAAAATCCATTTGCTCATGAAAAAAAATAATTTTCCCTGGAATTTTCTGTTTTGTTACTTTGCTTTGGAGGCCCTCATTTATGATAACATATAAAGATATGAAGACCACAGACACATGATAATCCTCCATCAATGCTGCATGCTGTGTTGCATNTTTGGACTTTGTCAATTGCAGGGCAGAAATTCCAGTTTTATCTGCCATTTACATTAATCAATGAAGAGAGACCTGTGAATCTATCTAACACTAAAGATATCTTACAGAGCTCTGGCAATGAAAAATTTTACTGTAAATGACAATCAGGCACTGTATCATTAAGTCACTATGAGGTGCTTAAGTGTATAATAACTGTCCCCAAAGTTTAAAGATTTTGGATCATGCCACTCCTCCTAACTAGAAGAAGAGAAGGAAGTGTAAAAACTAGTACAGTACTTTCAGAGCAGAGACAGAAGATATTATCTGCCTGAGCTAACCTGGAAATGGAAAAAAAGTCTAAGTAGGTATATGCCACCTGAAATGGTAGGACATAAACATAGGAACACGTTAATCTTATCCATCTTTCCAGTTGTCTTAATGTATTCTTTGTCCTTTATAGAGTACAGCAGAACTTTTTAGACAGAAAAAGGGTAAGAGCTGGCATGTTGTATATTAATTGATAAATGTGGTCCTTATCAATTAACATCTGTATATGTATTTTACTGCTTTAAAGCCCTATTTCCTTTTCCTTTCACTTCCCTAACTGTATGCTTAGTTTCCCTCATTTGCTAAGAATGCTGAAAGTAGTGTGTGAGAGTAAACACTTTTTTTACTATTAGAATATTGAGTTTAGGCCTCTTTTTTTTTTCTCCTCCAAAGAAAATATAGAGATTGTAATATCACACATTCCCACTGAAACTTAGGCAACTCATCATTAACTGGAATATTTCATAGCTCTTTGAAGGAATTTATGTCCAGAAAGTCACCCCTTCTGTAGGGGGAGAGGTATGGGGGGGAATGTTTTACTTTTTTCAGGTTTAGTAAAATGGTGGTTGTTAGTGACACAGTTCCTGAGTATGGTTTATCACTTCTTGAAATTAATGACCCAACACTGTTTTTTATATTATATTACGAGACTGACACCTACCAAGAGCTGTGAAAGAAAGTGCTTTTTTAAGACTTTTTAATTTAATTTATGTAAATTAATTGGCTGAGGTTTGAGAATAGATTGCGAAATTTTGTCATTTGGGCTCCTTTATTAGCAGAAGAGTCAGATGTTGAAATTCTTTTAAAGCTGTGTTATTCTGTTCTCTGCTTATGTACCATGGGTGGATTCTTACTTGTTAATGATACTGAGAGCACAGAAAAGGATGAAAAAATTTTGACAGAAGAAAAGTATAAAATACTTCTCACTGGCATGCACTTAAGTTTCTGTGTGCATATCTGTATGGGATCAACATCTTTAAGAATTAAAAAATGAATCTTAGAATGGTTTGCATTGGAAAGGACCTTTAAAAGGACCCTTCAGTCACTGGAGACTTTTCCTGAATACCATGATTTTTCAAATAGGACAGTGAGCAGCTTAGCAACTGTATCTATGAGATCCATCAAGATTCAGACATGCATCTCATCATGTCTCATTTACTTGTAAATCTTCAGTTTTCTGAAGTGGTCTCAAACCTGATAACCTACTCTGTCATTTCCCAAGTCACTCACTTGAGATTTAGGGACTTGACAGATAGGGGAATAACAACTGCTGGTGAAAACTGAGGCAATGAAATTGTTGAGGTCCTCAGCCTCTTCATGTCAGTGTCACCAGATGCCCCAACTCATTTATGAGAGGGAGAACAATTTGGTTTGTGTTCCTTTTCTGAGTAATGCAGAAGCTATTCTTTTTCACAATGCTTGCCAAATATGCCTCTTCCTGTGCCTTGGTTTCCTTGATCCCATGTTTACAACCTCAAACAGCATTACTGTATCTTTTCCAGGATGCATGTGTTTAGTTTCACTGCCTGTGCATTTACTTCTTGTGTCTCAGTTTTACCAGGAAAGAGGCAATGCTCATCTCTTGTCTGAACTACACTTTTTATGTTTCTTTGTACCATTCTGACAATGATCAAACCTGCAGTTTCCTTCAATTTGGCAATTATTATGAGAACAACACTGAGATATAATTTCTTACAAAAGACAAGAGTTTGTGGCTACAGTAGCACTAGATGGCAGACATCAGATTCTATTAATTAAGTGGAACATGAAAAGAGTTGCAAATTAATTGTTGGAGCCTCTGTTAAAAAACACAAATATATTTCTCACATTTTTTTAATGGAAATGAATTTTTGAAAAGCTGGATACAAAGCAAGAAAGAGTATGAAATTTGTATTTGTGAACTGCACAGTCAATAACAACATTTGTGTTCATTTATTATTGTACTCTTAGCTTCTCTGACTGACCTTTAAATACTTGTGTGGACCTGTGCTGACATGGAGACATGGAGACATGGTGCCACAAAACAGATTACAAATCATTCTGTCTATTGGGCATATTTTATATTTAAAACAAACAAGCAAGGCAAAACAAGCTAATAAAAAAGTCTTTAAAGCTATTCAGACTGCATCCAAAATTATTTACAGCCACATTTATTTCTTTGTGTTGAACAATAGATTTGGTGCAGGTAGCTCTGGTGCAGATTGAATTTTGGGGAGCAGGGGCCGTGAAAAAGGGCCATGAACTGTTACTAACCATTTGTCTAAAAAAGGGCATGAGAACTTTTGGTACCAACCAGTTGACTGGACACTC
>VYZS01070733.1:19883-54419 GCA_013400695.1 Neodrepanis coruscans | reverse complement strand
ACCAGTTGACTGGACACTCAGACACAGTAGGAGCTGAGGACTCAGCTGGAAGAGCAAGACCTTCATGTGCACAGATTCTGGAGATATAAAAGTCCAGGAATTCCTCTGCTCAGGATCCCACCCAGTAGGCACCCAGCTCAAGCTGTTTCTTTGTTACTGCACCATGAATAAATTGCTTTATGGAACTGACTGGACATCTGAGACTGTGCTATAGGAAACTTGGGGCTGAACTGGTAAGGAAACCTGATCTGATTGTGTAAGAGTGAGGCTTGTAGGGAGTCAAACCGGGCATCCATTGTATCACAAGAGCCATCAAGTTGGAAGGAACCTTTCATTCTTTTCCCAGCAGTGAAAGTCTGATGGAAATACGATTGCCAGAGTGGCTCATGAACGGTCAGACACAGAAGTTTCCTTCACATTTATTTTCATGAACCAACTAAGCCAAACTAGTTAAATTTGAATGATTTCTGTGTATATTAAAAACTATTTGCACTGAACTAGTGGGAAAAAACCAATTATGAGCAGCTATTAATCAATAATCATTAAAAATCCCCCAACAAAATAAAGTATAAAAGATTACAGTGTGAGTTCTTCAGGTTACAGACTAACATGAATAGGGAATAGAAGAGATGAATGTATATTTTCATGGTCATAATATACCCAGGAATGCAAATTTCTATTATTAGTAACTGTAAGGGAAGAATTACTAATTATATAGAAAAATAAATAATCAATACAGGCAAAATGGCCAAAAACTGTACGTATTCACCATTGAAGTCAAATGTAGGTATTGTGGATGGGCTTTCAAACGCATTTAATGCATCCATAACATTGCTCTCATGAAAGTTAGTAAGAGGTCTAATAGGAAAATATGTTAAAATTATGGGATTGAGCCAAAATTTATCTTTTTTGTAAGTCTTTATGTCTTTTAACTCTATTGTGCTAAGGTTTATTTTAACTCAGAACAAAAACACATAGAGATTCCCATTACTTAGCAGGAATATGTGAACTGAACTGCTCATGACCTAAGCACCAGCTAGGAATATATAACCTACTAGTTTTCTTAGGAGGGAAAGTGAAATTTTCAGAACAACCAGGTAAAGACATGTTCAAAATCAGCAGGAAGAAAATAAATAATTTTCCTGCCAAACACAGGTAGATAAGCAAATAGCAAAATCTAGAGAAAAAAAAAAAACAACATATTGCTGGCAGAAAGTACTAGATCTACAAAACCAGCCAACAATAAAGAAGACTAGCAAACAAAATGAAAATTATTAAAAACACTCTCATTGTATTTTCCAATTCTTGTTGAATAGGCAGAGATGAGTTTCAAAACAAAGCCAAGCATTCAACACAAAACCAGAGAGTTTTGTCAGCTTTCTCCTAGGCATTAGGAAGGTGGTGATTCAAGACACAAATGTTTCCATTGCCTGCCCTGAATCAAACAGCAAAACCACATGACTAATTCAGCAGGATCCCAATAGTTGCCTGGTCAGATAAAACGCTGGTAACAGAATAGTGGTTTGTTTTTCACAGATGACAGAAAGGAGACTGGATGATGTTTTCATACACCTCACTGCATACACCTTCAATACACCTGCTGCAATTTTACTCAATCAATTAAATTATTAGCATACGGACACAACTGCCACCATCAGCAGGTTGCCAAGCCTGTATTGCAGAGCCGGAAACAAGATACTGCTTGGACTGGAATGGCTCAGACAATGGCAAGTGACAAAAAAGGTTATAGAATATAGAACTTTAATTTATAAATGTCCTTGAGTAAGCGAATTAAATTAAAGTTCATTCCACAATGCCCCCATTCCTAAATCACTGCATGATCAGAGTGTCCTTATTTACACTAATGCAATGCTACTGATTAGGGAAAGTTTAGTCAACGTTATGATTGCAAATGTGAATAAAGATTTCACTTCACAGTCATCATTTTGTTAAGTTGTTGTGGTAGCAACAGGGGTTATAACTTGGTTAGTGCAAGGAGAGAAATCTAAACTAGATGACAGACAGATCCTGTGTTGTAAGCTCTTTTTTTAGTTGCCATCTTTTTAAACTTTTTTCTCTTTCTAACTGTACCTGAAGGGATATACAACATACACGCTCATGAAAAACTCTGCAACTAGAATTAATGCAAGAGAGAGTCAGAAGGCAAGATTTTTGATAGAATGTAGAAGTGAAAATATGCCTGAATAGAATTTCCATACAGGTCACTGCACTTGTAACTTACCAAGTACAAGAAAATCAGACTATCTCTTCCTACTGGTCATAAATGTTTACACAAGTATTCCAAAAACATATGTCAATTGACATTTCTATGCAATTAAAGTTAGCAGTGGTATGAATAAATTCATTAAAATTGTCACAGAGAGTTCTTCTTACGTTCTTATATTCTTATGACTTTGAAAGAGACTACAACAGGGATAACAAACTTACTCTGTGCAAGTTCCACAGTCATAGAAGGTATGTCCATTGGTAACTGTGGTAGCAACACATCTTAAACTGGATATTTGACTTATATGATATGCTATCTGACAGTTTTCATTCCTGAAAGAAGTTAGCTTGGACAACTTGATCTCTGCTACCTTACTGCACAATGCAGTCCATTATTGAGTCCTCTGGATAATTTGAATAAGCAATGAACTTGAATTTGTGCATGCCTTTCTAGGTGGGAAAGACTCAAACATGTCAGCAGGTGAGATGAACTATTGAATAGAAGTGCAGGATTGGTAAAGAAACACTGCTGTAAGACCATATCTAAATCAATAAATGGAACAGAGATATGAACTGAGGTTTAGACCCACTGAAAACCAAAATAGATCCTTCAAATAATATCTCACCAGTGCTTGCTGAACTTGTTTATGAATATATCTGTCTTGCCAGAGGAAAAACCTTGCAAAAGAAAAAATATGGAGGAAAAACTCAGACAGCTAGGTCTCCATATGTTCAGTTCTTCTACAAAAGATATAATTCTCAAGAAAGACAAACATTTAGGAGCTCCCACTGAGAACAATTTGCACCTATGAATCTGAACATTTACTGGGGCTGCTGGATGCTTAAGACACTGGAAAATCCAGTCCATTAAGAATCCCGTCTTTGAAAAACAAACACCTGAAAAGTGGATGTTTAAACTAGTGACAGTAGGTGAAATTAACATATCTAACCTGCCTTGTCTGAAGGTTCCATTTAATTTGATTTTTCAAAGTAGCTTGATCTAAAAAAAAAAAGAAATTAAATGTTTTTAATTTAATTTCTATGGTATGCTGGGTTTAGTTGCTTTAAGTTTCTTTAAAATAATTTTATTAAAATTTAGTTCACTTCCACTGGGCATGTGTCACTAACTTTATGTTTGTAAGTATAAATATTATTATACTAGTAGAAACAAGTGTTACAAGGATAGTTAAGATCTGGACATTTCTGAAACTATTTCTAGTTTAACAAAATTTTACCAGACAGATTTTGAAAATACTTTGTACTTGTGGGCTGAATCAATTTTCCAGTAGTAATTTGATTTTAAAAAATAATGAAATGTGGAACTATTGGTTTTGTCCAAAGGACATTTTTCCCTGTGTACAAGATGGCAATACATAAAGGAGTTTGTTTATGATCCATGTGAGATTTAAGTTTTAGAAACAGAGTCAGAAGATTTTAAATGTGTAGGTTTAAAATTTGGCTTATAAAACACCTCTAGAAGTTTTTGACTAACTAAAAAGGTATTCAACAATAAACTGCTAATAAATTTCTACAGAAATCTCAACAAAATTTAAGCATATATTGCCATTTAAAAATCTATGTTCATATTAAGCATTTTTTCAGCTGCTACCTAACATTAGGCTGTGAAGTCATCCCACAGGTGGTGCTGCTGGTACCCCAGGCCCCACTGGGTCCCTGCAGCGCTGGCGGGGTCACCGGCAGTGGCCCCTTCCCATGGCGAGTGCTACCCTCAAGCTTTTTGGCAGCAAATACTGCCATGTTTGTCTCAAGGTGAGGAGAGGGGGCAGCGCCCAGGGCCATGTGATGCCAAACCAGGCTGCCAAACAATGGAGAAGCAGTGTGCACAAGAACGAAAGCACAAGAAAAGATGAGAACAGACACATTATAAAAGAAGCAGAAATGGAAGTCATCTCTGTAGCAGCTCTCTCAGAGCAGGCAGCAGCAAGGGGTCATCACAGTCTGGGCAGTGCCAGTAGAGGACCACACAACTCCATTCAACATTGGCAGCAGTGTGGTATCTCTTCCCTTGGGTCCCCATGATTTTCTAGCAGCTCCATGATTTTCTAGCAGCTCCAGAGTGGGACCCTGCCACATCACCTCCCCAGCACTGTCCACTTGGCAGAACTCTTTCCTGCCTCCCCACAGCCCAGCAGCCTGCCCAGAGCAGCAAAGTGGTTATTTTCTTTTGCGAGTTACTATTGTCAGGTTATTGTCTGTTACTGGTTTATGCATATAGTATCCCATAGATTCAATAAATTCTTTTGTTGTTGTCTTCTCTATTACATCTCTTGTCTTTTAGTTACACCCCCTAGTGTTCAAACCAGTTCAACTAGAACTGAGTAGAGGGGCAGGATCACCACCCTAGACTGGCTGGCAATGCATTTCCTAATGCATCCCATGACACCACTGGCTTTCTTGGCTGCCAGGGCACACTGCTAGATCATGGACAACTTGTTGTCCACCAATATCCTGTCCTAGTCTGGTTGCATGACAATCTTGTAAAATATAGCAGGACTATTACTCTAAATAATTTTGGTTAAATAATTACTAATCATTTTCTGCTTTTCCCAAGCAAGGAAAAAGATTTGATTTCCCTGCTTATGCTTCTTCTACCTCTGTCTAGGGAACTTTGCAGTAACAGTGATATTTCAACACAGAACCAGTGGCAGCTTAAATTCTGCAGTTTAAACAAGGAAGTAAATACAATTTCGATATGACAGGATTCAGAAATTTAAGGGAAACACTGAAAATTAGAGAAACACTGAAAATTATGGGAAACCCTGTTGTTATATTCTTAGCCATGTGTTTATGCTATGTTAAAATACTACATTCGTTGTAATCTCTAAGGAGAGTCCAAGTGCTGAAACACACTGGGAAGCTTCATCAACTGCTATAGAAAATTTCCAGTGAAACAAATAGATTCCAACTCCAACTTTTAGAATCACACATTCAAATTTCACTCTCATATTCCTTGTATAGTATATCTTAGGAATCACTTCTACATAGTAAGGGAGAACATATAGTCAAGAGTTTCACATGGTAAAAGTAATTCAAAATTTCTCTTTTCTACTTGGTCCACCATTAAATAAAAAACCCTGCCTTTCAAAAAAAAACCTGCAGACTTTTATATGTTCTAAACCATCTCTGACTATATTTTTATGAATCATTTTGGGGATAAAATTACTTAGCTTGCAGCAAACTCTTGCTTGTATTAGTGTGGATACTGATCACGAACTATATGCTTATGGGTAAAGCTGTTAATAAGTGTACCTATTTAAACTACTACTGTTGGTGTCTATGTCTAAAAAAAGTTAAGAGTTCAGTTTCTACTGGACAGCAGAACTTTTCAGAAAACCTCTATATATAATTCAGTTCAACTGGATAATATTTCCTGCTGATGATACTGCAAGCTCATATTTTTTCTCTATCACCCACCTCTTCTTGAGTGCTATTTCAACATTACAACTAATTTAGTATTTTGCATATTTTCCATTCTGGGATGTTTTTTGAAATAAAATCATAATTTAGAACCTGCATTGTTTACGAGGCACAGTTAAAAATTTGGGATATTTCTAAATAAAAGTTCAGATAATGTACCTGAGAAAGTATTTGACTAACTAGGATTTAACTTTGGTTCCTGTTTATTGAAAGTGGTATCAACATGTAAATTTAAATTGCCAAGTGTGAACAAAAAAAGCCACATTCAGTGCATATTAAGTATTCTTATGCAACCATTGCAGTAGTTGGTACCAAGTGAGATATTGCAGGGATGTGGAAATATAAAGAGTTACCATTCAAGTAATTAATGAAGAGCAACCTTCTTACAGGAAACATTATCTTCAGATATAATGCAAACCACTGAAACATATGCTTATTTAATCCCTGCTCCAAGAAAGTCATTGCCGAATTTGATCTACACAATCTTTTACCAAAAACCTTTGAAGAGAGGTATACACAATATAAATACTGCATTCTAGCTCATATTAATGTAATTTTAGTCAAAACCTTTAAATGTCCCTATTAACCTCATTTAAGATGAGTCACCAAAAAAAAAAAATAGAATTTGGATTCTCACAGATTCCTGGATTACTGTGGGGTTTTTAGCTAAAAAATGACAAATTAATTTCTCATGTGTAACATTAGAGCATTAGTATAAGATATAAATAGGAATTATAAACTAGAAGGAACAAAAATGATAATCACTCAGAAAATTAAGTAAACTAAACCTTTCAGTAATTTGGGGTTCAATTCCTTAAAAAATTGTGTGTTTCTATCTTTCTTTTTCTTTTTTTTTTTTTTTTTTTTTTTTTTTTTTTTTTTTTTACTACAGTTATCCATCACAAACTGAGGTGTTTCTNATGAATATTCCAGTCCCTAATAAATTTTATAGGTAAGAGCAGCTGAAAAATATTTAGCAAGGGGGTAAGTTTATTTCTTCTAAAACCAAACATTTAAGACTTTTCAAAACTGATGAAAACTGTTGGAAGCTTTAATAGATCGATGTGATTAGATTCCTCAGAACTAGATATCTACATGTGTTATTTGATGGCACAGTGAATTTTTTTTTAAATAGTTTTCTGTATGTTTGATATCCTAAAGAACAAGTTTTCAGTAATTTACACAGAAATAAAATATTTTCTGTCAACATATACAACACCATAGTTTTCAACACATGCACCACTACCCTTTAGATAAAAACCCACCTCTCTCCTATACGCATCTCCTTGTGCTCCTTCTTCTCTTCTTCCTTCATCCTTCTCTTCACAAGACAGCAGTAACATCTGCCCTGACTCCATTTATCTTCTGGTTTGTATTCACACTGATGATGAGGTCTGACCACTCTTCTGCCTCTGTGGAGTTTGTTCCTAATTTCAGTTTTTTCCGCTATAATTTTGAGAACAGCTACTGTTGCCTTATACAGCCTCAGTGAGCCATGACCACATCTTGCCTTTTTTCAGCTGCTGATTTTTAAGGGGCACTAAATTCCTTCCTCTGACAGAAAACACTGTATCACTGACTCAAAGAAATTGAGAAAGCTAGCTCATTTAGAATATTCACCATGTCATTGTCCTTCAGACAAACTAAAAATTAAATCCCCCTTTAATAACATGAAATAAGAAGCTCTGTACTGGAGAAATGTGATAATATTATATGGGTATAATGTGTGTACACTTGACTATTTAGCCAATATAAAAATATTTGAAATTATTCCACCAATAGATATGTGAGCTAGATAGATGGGTGGGTTTCCATTATTTTGTAAGGCATTAGTAGTTCAATTTCACATTCATTTAAAAAATTAGGACATAACAAGACAACTATCTTTTTTCAGTATATAAACTACAGAATTACAAATGCCTTTAAACTACACTCCACATAAGTATTCCAAATTTTACTGGCACCTATATAGACATCTGAGCTACTATACATTTCTCACGTTACTAAATGTACATATTGCCATAGCACAATCAAACAGGTTCATTGCAATATCTTTATTTTACTTTTCACTACTGTTTTGTGAAGCTAATTGATTATTGCAGAGTTTCGATATGATATTTTTCCTGTATTTCATACTTTTATACATATAATAATACTATTTTGAATGATAATAACCATTTAATTAATCTATAAAATCTGTTCATGACAGAGGAAATACTACCTTTTTGTTCTAAAGAAAAGATTGTCAGATAAATTTCCTTTCATACAAAGCAAAAGAGATGTGAAAAGGCTACCTTTAAAATCAACATTTCCTGGAGTATACCTAATAGCAAAAATATCACAGTATGATGTATCAGTGAAAATCTGTTTGCTTGTAGTAGTGCTATGTAGCACTATGATATTGAATTAAAAAAAAAGTGTTTTTCATAGAATCACAGAATCACAGAAAATTTTGGGTTGCAAGGGTTGCAGGGAGGCATCTCATCTGGTTTACAGTTGCATGTATGTTCAGGTTACTAAAGTGGTCATGAAACTGCTCCTATCTTCAGAGGGACAGACTTTGCTCCCACAGTTCGCATTCTGTTCTCCATGCACTCAAGAGGGAAGAGGTTGCCATTGAAAACTGAGGCAAAAAAAGTTGTTAAGTACTTTAGCCTTTTTTTCATCTATTTTTACTAGTTTGTCATTCTTGCTTATCAGGGCTGTAACCCTTTATTTGACCTTTCTTTTCTGGCAGACACACCTATTGAATCCTTTCTTGTTATTCTTTGTTTCCCTTGCCAAGTTCAGCTCCAGCTGCACCTTAGCCTTTCTTATTTCATCCTTATACAACAAGACCAGTATCTCTATACTCTTCCCAGGACACCTGTCACTGCTTCCATGATCTGTGCACTGACTTCTTGACCTACAGCTTGACCAGCATGTCTCAACTCTGTGATGTTAGTGTCTTGTCTTCCCTGTCTGATTTCTTGTACTTGGGGTTGTGATCTCTTGTATTCTGTGGAAAGTGTCTTTAAAGATCTGCTAGTTCTGTTCTGCTCCCTTCTGTTCTGTCCCAGAGGGGACACATTAAATAACAGCTTGAACAAGTGGACCTCTTTTTTCCAAAAGGTAAGGTCCCTGACTTAACTCTTGCCCTTACCTATATCCCTCAGGACTGCAAAATGCAGCAGTGCATGATCTCTACAGCCCAGGCTCCCTTCAATCTTGATATCATCAATCATGTTGATGACCACCAGGTCCAGCAAAGAGTTCCCTCTGATAGTGCTGTCTATTACCTGGCTTACTAAGTTATCCTCCAGAATACCTTATAGGTACCTATAGATTCCAGACACCACTCCAAGAGTCACATGGGCTGCCTACAGCACAGCGCACATTAACTTTCAGAAGATACTTTAGACAAGTTATTTTACAGATGTGTAGGTCTCCACCCAAAAAAGGTCAAACAGAAATCTATACTTCTAGCATGCTGAAAAAGATAATATACGAATAAAAAATAATAAGCACATAAATGAATTATCAGAATAATTTTTAAAAGCATTAAAATTATTAAAGAAAAGCCCCCCAATTAAATGAGTTTTCCAATTTCCATTTTTTCCTATTTTGCGTTTTGACAATTTTACCACAATGCAATGGAGAATAGCAGTATCTGATTCTAATTTCTCAGTGCTAAATTGCCCAGTGAAGCTGTGAATGCTCCATCCCTGTGTTCAGGGCCATGCTGAATGAAACTTCCAACAACCTGGTCTCGTGGAAGCTGTCATTGCCCATAGCAGGCTAGTTGGGACAAGACAAAACAAAACAAAACGTCTAGAACTGTTTTCTTCTTTTTATTCCCTTCTTTAACAGTTTGGCTCAATTGTGATAGACTAACATATTTTAAAGGAAACTTCCAACTACTTCTAGTTTCTGTGTGAAAATTATTATTTTTACATAGGAACTAATGTATTATAAAAAAAATTCCAAAACAGTCCATTTGAGCAAACAATGACTAATGCAGACTGTCAACACAATGCAGTTTGAGCCATTTCAGTTCAAAAGAGAAACTGGTGTTTTGTTAAAATGTAATTTCAGATGAGCATGTATTTGAAATGTTGTCATTCATTCCCTTTTAGTTTTGCATTAAGTTTCACCTTAGAAAGGGTTGACAAAGGTAATACTGGGATTTTGCTAGTTGATGTGAAGTCTACCACTTGGATACCAAAAATAAATATTGAAGAAAATTCATTCAGTTCTGTCTTTGAAATGCTCAGAAATTAATGTCAAATTGATTTAGGATCAATTTAGGATTTAGTACCTCCATCCATGCCAATTTTTTTTTTATCAGTGTCTAGTGACAACATGTAGATTTACAAAAAGGATATAATTTTCAATTGCACTGCTAAGATTTCTTTGTTCTAAATGGGAATTGCATGAAAATTCATAGCTCTTCAGATTCTGTATTTGATCTCAGCAAATAGGTCCTGCTATACCCTTTGCAAATCTTGTAGCACATAGAAGTGTTCTAAAACTCAGTTAAATAAAATACATTCATGAACTCTTTAGACATGTAGAAGAGCACTATGAATCATCTTCATGAACATTTCAATAAAGGAAATACCTGATGATTTTCAAAGGTAGCTGATATATCCTTTGTTTAAATCAGAAAGGTGGAATGAAAACTATGTGAGAACTTTTCTTTGGAAATACCTTTCTGATTATTTATTCCCTTTTTGGGAATAAGTCAGTCCCTTTCAATGGTCTCCATTTAATCACCCACAATTTAAGGCACTAGAACCATTTTATCAGTTGATTGTTAGTGCCTAAATCACTGGCAGCTATAATTAGCAGTGATCCTAATTCACTAATTTCTGAGTTAATTTTAGTGAATTGTGATTCTTAGTCATAGATTGGTTATGTTCTTCAAATATTCTGCTAGATTCCTGACTTCATGCTATCCAAATACGACAGGAATGGTTTTCTGCCTGTGCAGTTTGACTATTGTCTGACTATTGTGGTGAAATTATATGTGACTGTGAGAGAGAGATAAAAAGAGGTTAATGCTCTCCAAAGAGCAAGTTTACAGGTTTTCTAAGGTGTGGATTCTGGACATTGAGACGAGAGTTTTCAGAGAAGATAAAATGGCAGGGGAAGATAGAAACACATTTCCAGAATGAGGTGGATGTTGTTATGGCTTCAGGCACTAACAGAATGCAAAATATACAAAGTTTTTTATTCAAAAATATTTTATTCGAAGTTTTTTATACAAAATATACAAAAGATATGTTGTTTTATTGATCTATTGTGGAATAAGATATAATTAGCTTTAGTATCTCTTCAACTGCCACTTTCCTCACAGTTCTAGACTGCAACTTCCCTTTACAAATAAAAGCAATTTGCTTATAGGCGGCTACCTATGCAGTGCATGCATACTCCAGTGGAAGTCATATGGCTCATCAGCAAATGAGAGATGAGGAATAAGGAATAAGGCTTTCTTATTTCCTTTTTTAAATTTTTTCTTAAAAGTTTCTCCAGGAAAGCTTTACTTCAAGTAGCTGATTTGCTGAGAGCCAAGTCACACTGTTGAGAACAGGCTTATTAGTTGCTGTTTTCTTTAAACAATAAAAAACCCTCACAATTTTAGTGTGGAAATTTAGTAGGGCCCTGAATTATAATTAAAGCAAATAAAAGAGTGCATGTATGACACAAAGCCCTCTTGTTCCTTATTACAGCTCCTAGTTACACATTCAGAACATCCATTTTTTAAAATTCTGAGGACTGCATCAAGTAGAAAACCAGATTTCAGCACTCTAGTTAAGTAATAGGTTCTGCAAAACAAGTCAGTTAATTATCAATTCAGCTTACTGTATTTGATTAGTATTTGATAGAGCTACAGACTGAGGATACCATGCTGCCCTTTAACCTTACAAATTAAGAAGTAACATTATAAAATGCTGCTACCTGTCATTGGGATGACCATTTTTCCTCACAATTCCTAGAGAGGGGTGGATCTGGAAACAAAACAAGAGAAAACAGGCTCAAGTTGCACCTGGGGAAGTTTAGATTGGTTATTGGGGAAAAAAAAAAAAAAAAGTTATTTACTGAGAAGATAACCAGGCATTGCAATAGGCTGCCCAGGAAAGTCATAGAATCACTATCCATGGAGTGGTTAGCAATACCATCTGCTCTCTTCCCTTGTCTACCAGATCAGTCATTTAATAATTTTTGTTTACCAAGTTGGTCAAGCATGGCTTCCCCTTGAATCCATGCTGACTACTCTTAGTCACCATCTTGATATTCACCTACCTAAAATTTTTTCTTGTTTTCAATTGTTCCATCATCCTCACAGAGATTTAGGTGAAGCTAATCAGTGTGTTATTCCCTGGGTCCTTCTGGCACTTTGTGAAGACAGCAGTAACATTTGCTTTCCTCCGGTCTTCAGGCACTTCCCCCCAGTGCTATGATTGCTATTACTTAAAGATTTAACTTAAAGATTATCAAGAGTGGCCTTTTAATTCAAAGTGAATCCCTCAGTGCTCATGAGTGCATCATATCATGTCTCATGGACTTATGTATGTCTATTATGCTTAATTATTCCTTGAAACGAACCTAGTCTACCAAGGGTACATCTTTCTTGTTCCAGGCTTTCCTCTGGTCTCTGAGATACATTCAGTACCTCAGACTTTTTCATGTAACCAGACCCTGTGTAACCAGGTCTGCTGTAACACTGAGCAATGGGCACATTCTTTGCAGTCTTTGCCTTTGTACTTGCAGAAGTCATTCTTTCTATACTTGACATACAGAGCCTAGTACAATTCTACTTAGGCATTAGCTTTTCTAACTTCATCCCTGGATTCTTGGGTAATGTTCCTACTAGGCCACCCAACTCTGAATGTCCCCTTTGCATTCTTCCCTTTTGTGTCTAAGTTTGTTCAGGTGCTCTTTGTTCATCCATCCTAATCTCCTGGTAGTTTTGCCTTACTTCATGTTCATGGGAATGGAAGTCACTTGAGCTTGAAGGTGTTGATCCTTGAGTATCAACTGGCTTTCTGGAGCCACTCCTTCTTACAGGGCCTTAACACGTGAGACTTCTGAAATTCAGGGGTATGAGCTTGTTTTTCACCTTTCTCACTCCCCTAAGGATCCTGAATTCTACCATCTCATGGTCATGGCAGCAAAGGCTGTCTTTGATCTTCATATCCCCAGTGAGTCCATTCTCATTGATGATTATGAGGTGCAACAGACCACCTCTCTTTGTGTGCCACTCAGAGTACATTATCCTCAATTCACTTCAGGAACTTCCCCTTTGTGTCCTACTGTGTTGTCGCTTCAGCAGATAAAGGAGTGTTTAAAGGCTCCCATGAGTACCAGGGACTGGAGACATGAGGCTGTTCCTATACGTCCATAGAGGTCCTCATCCATCTTTTCTTCTTGGTCATGTGTCTTATAGCAGGCACCTGCTCTAATGCCACCTCTACCTGTCCTGTTTTTAATTCTAAACCATAAACTCTCATTTGGCTCCTCATCAATCTCCAGGTAGAGCTCCATACCTGGACCCGAGGTGGTGGCAGCTCTGCTCAGGCTTTTGCCATGATGACTCTGTGCAGGCTTTGTCCCAATAGTGGCTCCATGCAGGTTTTGCCGCAGTGGCAGCTCTGCGTGGGCTCTTGCCATTGCATTGCCCCAGCAGCAAGTGTGCTGTCCATGCACTGTTCGGGGGGCACAGGCTAGACCAGTATACCGCCAGAACTGGTGGGGTGGTGGCACCCCGATGGAAGTGGCAGTGTGGTCGCTGCAGCCATGTGAGGGAGGCAACAGCAGCCACTGACAGCTCCTGGGGGCCATGCAATGGCACCGCCATGTTGTCCCTCGTGCTGGGTCTCGGGGAGGGGGTAGGAGGTGTGGTGACGAGTTGAACTGCTAGACAGTGAGAAGCCCCACACTCAGGAACTTGCAACATGAGAAAACTGGAAGCAGTGATGGCTTCATAAGTGCTCCACACTGGATGTTTGCTCTCTTTTCAGTTCAGCAGTGGATAGTGCAGCCACAGCTCCAACTCTGTCAGCAGCAGAGGGAGCTCCACGTGTTCAGCAGTTGGTAGCAGGTTATGGTGGGTGGGGATGGCATCTTCCCTCATCAGATCCTGGATTGTTCCCCTCCATTCCCCCTAGACTCCTGGAAGCCCTGGAGAAAACATGTTGTTTCTTCAGCAGCTTTGCCTTCCCACAGCAGTCCCTGCTCCTGCAGCACCCCCGGGGACCACCACAGAGCAACCCCCCACCACCTCTGTGGAGCCGCCAGTGCCCTCTACAGCTTCATGAGCATCACTGCACCTCAGGGCATTGGGACAAAAAGGAGTTTTGTTTGGGTTTTATGCCTGATGTGGATAATCTGTACTATCTTCTTTTGTCTTCTCATGTAATCTTTTTTTCTCATTAAATCTTTCTGTAACTATCTCTCAGTGTAATCTCACTCTTTATTTTATAAGAATGCGTGGACTAAGTGACCATGAGATGTGTGTGAAAGTGAAATTTGGTGCCAACTACTGGAGTAAGACTAGGGTCAGAGGCAGTCTTGGGTTGTAGGCATCCCTGGCCTAGTGTCTGCTACAGGAATGTGTGGGAACATTTCATCTCCAGCTTGTAGAGTGAGAATGATCTATGTATCCTGAAGTTCAGGAGTCAGGTGACTGGCATGAGTAGGTGAGAGCTTGTTCTAGGCGTTCTAGGTTCTTTCCAGCCCTAACTATTCCGTGATTCTGATTCTGTAAGGTAACCAAGGGATTCAGTGCTGGCATGTGCTGTGGCACTGCAGGCCTATATGCCTGGTGCTGGCTGTTGGGAAGGGTTCCACTCTCTATATGCTTCTCCAAACCTGCGCATGTCTACTCTCTGACAAAATTCAAGCAGTATAGCTGATGGTTTGGAGAGCCCAAAGTTTGGGCTGGGGTATCATGCTGATTCATGTCTAAGAATTAAGCCTTGCAATCAACATTCAAGATTTCTCCTTTCTGAAAAAGCTTATTGCAGATTTTGGTGCAAATGCAGCTAGCTTTTGAAGTAAGTTCACTCTTAAATGCTTAATCTATTCTTCATCCTCTTCCATACAGCTAAGGATATTTATTAAATAATTTTAAAACATAGTAAACTTTAATTTAAAGAATTCCAGAAGTCATTGTTGTACCTTTTAAAAATATACAATATGTGGATATTTTGTGGATCTGATTTGGCTTTTGGAAATACAAGAAGACGGGCACATATGCTGAAACATTTTCCATGTATTTACAGGCTCTTAGAATTAGGTTGTACTTGGTTTATGTAGCAGCGGTTTAGTAGCAAGGATGTGTGAGGGGCTACAAGGATGACTTTGTGAGAAGGCATCAGATGATACCCCCATGTCAGCTTCTGACTCTCTTCTGTAATAACATTTTTAACGGGATGAAAAACACTGTGCAACAGTAGTTGTGAGAGAGTGGAGTGAGAATAAGTGAGAGAAACATTTCCACAGACAGTTTCAGGTCAGTGAAGTGTGTTCCAGGAGCCAGAGCAGAAATTCTCCTGTAGCTCATGGGAAAGACCATGGTGAGGTTGCCCTGAAGACCCCGGAGGTCCACGGTGGAGCAGAAATCCACCTTCAGTCCATAGAGTATTGAACAGGACAGCAGGTATATATGACTTGAAGTAAACTGCAGCCCATGAAGAACTCAAGCTGGATTGTGCATCCTGTGGAGAGAAGCCCATGCAGAAACATGTCTTCTGGCAGGACCTGTGGACCCTTAAGGGACGCATACTAAAGCAGTCCATTCCTGAATGACCTACACAGGAGTAGTTCTTGAGGAATCAGAGCCTGTGAGAAGGACATATTGGAAAAGTTCACTGAAGGGTTGTTTTCCATAAGTGGAACCCCACACTGTAGCAGAAAAGGAGTAGCAGACATGAAGTGCTATAAACCAAGCAAGCTCAACTCCAAATCCTCCTGTTCTACTTGGGGTGGAAGAGATAGAAAGAATGAGTACTTTTAGATTGTTCTTATTTTTTGTTATTCTATTCTCTTTTGTTTTAAAAAATTAATTGCCACAAGTTAAGTCTGTTTATGACAGTAATTGCTGAATTTCCTCTGTATTATCCTGAACAATCACCCACCCTTTAATTATAATTTCTTCTCCTGTGCTGTTGGGGAAGAAAAGTGATAGAGCAACTTCGTGGGCACCTGGCAAATAGCCAGGATCAATCTACCCCAGTGCTATTGCTGAGGCTGGGAAGGACCCTCTGGAAATCTCCAGTCTAACATTCTAGTCATCAAAATTGCATAATTTTCTGGATGTGTCAGATTCTGTGTATCTCCAAGAATGAAGACTCCCCAGCCTCCCTGTTCCAGTGCTTGC
The DNA here is from genome assembly GCA_013400695.1 of Neodrepanis coruscans. NCBI lineage: Eukaryota > Metazoa > Chordata > Aves > Passeriformes > Philepittidae > Neodrepanis > Neodrepanis coruscans. The sequence continues at coordinate 38,392 of VYZS01070733.1, read as the reverse complement.
TCACTGGGGAAAAAAGTACAGAAAAAGAAAAAAGTGTGTTATTCTGTTTGGCTAAAATGTCCTCTATTTCAGTTTATGTCCATTGTTTTTTATGCTGTCACTGGGTACATATGAGAAGTGGTTCTCTCCTCAGTCCCCTCTATCAAATATTTATACAGAGAGGTAAGTGCCTGAGTCTTCTCTACTCCACCCTGACCACTTCCAGCTCTCTTATCCTTTTGTCATGGTTCAAGCCCTTAATAGCCACTGTGGCCTTTCACTGAACACCCTTCATTATATCCCTGTGTCTGTTTTGTACTGGGAAGCTCAGGGATGGACACATCACACAGAGTGTGTCTCATCAGGGCTAAGTGGAGAGGATAGGATCACCTGTCTTATACTTCTGTCAATATTTTTTCCTAATGGAGTTCAGGAAGCTATTTGCCTTCTCTGTCATGGATTGCACTACTAACCTATGGTCCATTTGCTATTGACCAGGACCACAGGTACTTTTCTGCAACTTTTCAACCCTTTTCTACAGATTAAGAAGAAGGCCACAATAGTTTTACATCCCTGTGTAGACTGAAAAGCAATAGAACATTGTTATGGGTTAACCAGGTAAAAGGGGGGAGGGAGGCGTGTCTTTTAAAACTTTTTTTTAATTTTTTGTCTTTTCCTGGGAGAGTGAAGCAAGCAAAACGGCTAGATCCAGGCACCTTATGGTGCACCAGGAGGTTGGCAGTGGAGCAGGAAGGACCATGACCATGGAGAGCAGTGGGGCCAGCCTGACCTGACCTGGGCCATGCTCACCACCATGATGGAGGTGGGCCAGGGCCAGAAGCGGTGTCACTGCACTGGGCCACCACTCCCACAGCTCCCCATTCACTCTGCGCCACCACCATGGGTGTCCCTTTCTGTGGTGAGTGCTGCCCCCAAGTGTTTCAGCATCAAATGCTGCCATATTGCCTCATGGTGAGGTCTCAGAGAGGGGGCAGTGCTCAGTGCCATGCACACCAAACCAGGCTGCCGACCAATGGAGAAGCGGTGCACACTGTAAAGGGAGCACGAGAAAAGACAAGAACAGACACACTATAAAAGGAGCAGAAAGGGCTCTGTCTCTCTCAGCGCTCTTAATCAGCACGGTGTGACCCCAGCAGGGGCAGTGCCGGCAGGGGACCATGTGGCACCAAGCGAAAGCAACAGCAGTGTGATATCTCTTCCCTTTGGGTCCCCTAGGGTTTCTCTTTCACTCTCTTGATTTTCCAGCAGCTCTGAGTGGGACCCTGCTGCATCACCTCCCCAGCACTGTCAACGTGGCAGCACTCCTTCCTCCCTCTCCACAGCCCAGAAACCAGCCCAGAGCAGCAGAGAGGTCATTCTTTTTGCAGTTATTATTGTCAGGTTACAGTTTCTTAGTGGTTTACACACCATTAGCCCATATATTCAATAAATTCTTTTGTTGTCGTCTTTTCTATTACATCTCTCATCACTTAGTAATGCCCTCTAGTGTCCAAACCAAGACAAACATTATTATGTTTGGCAAAAATTATATTCAGAGATTCACTATATAAACTGGGAACTGAAGNCTGTATTATCCTGAACAATCACCCACCCTTTAATTATAATTTCTTCTCCTGTGCTGTTGGGGAAGAAAAGTGATAGAGCAACTTCGTGGGCACCTGGCAAATAGCCAGGATCAATCTACCCCAGTGCTATTGCTGAGGCTGGGAAGGACCCTCTGGAAATCTCCAGTCTAACATTCTAGTCATCAAAATTGCATAATTTTCTGGATGTGTCAGATTCTGTGTATCTCCAAGAATGAAGACTCCCCAGCCTCCCTGTTCCAGTGCTTGCTCACTGGGGAAAAAAGTACAGAAAAAGAAAAAAGTGTGTTATTCTGTTTGGCTAAAATGTCCTCTATTTCAGTTTATGTCCATTGTTTTTTATGCTGTCACTGGGTACATATGAGAAGTGGTTCTCTCCTCAGTCCCCTCTATCAAATATTTATACAGAGAGGTAAGTGCCTGAGTCTTCTCTACTCCACCCTGACCACTTCCAGCTCTCTTATCCTTTTGTCATGGTTCAAGCCCTTAATAGCCACTGTGGCCTTTCACTGAACACCCTTCATTATATCCCTGTGTCTGTTTTGTACTGGGAAGCTCAGGGATGGACACATCACACAGAGTGTGTCTCATCAGGGCTAAGTGGAGAGGATAGGATCACCTGTCTTATACTTCTGTCAATATTTTTTCCTAATGGAGTTCAGGAAGCTATTTGCCTTCTCTGTCATGGATTGCACTACTAACCTATGGTCCATTTGCTATTGACCAGGACCACAGGTACTTTTCTGCAACTTTTCAACCCTTTTCTACAGATTAAGAAGAAGGCCACAATAGTTTTACATCCCTGTGTAGACTGAAAAGCAATAGAACATTGTTATGGGTTAACCAGGTAAAAGGGGGGAGGGAGGCGTGTCTTTTAAAACTTTTTTTTAATTTTTTGTCTTTTCCTGGGAGAGTGAAGCAAGCAAAACGGCTAGATCCAGGCACCTTATGGTGCACCAGGAGGTTGGCAGTGGAGCAGGAAGGACCATGACCATGGAGAGCAGTGGGGCCAGCCTGACCTGACCTGGGCCATGCTCACCACCATGATGGAGGTGGGCCAGGGCCAGAAGCGGTGTCACTGCACTGGGCCACCACTCCCACAGCTCCCCATTCACTCTGCGCCACCACCATGGGTGTCCCTTTCTGTGGTGAGTGCTGCCCCCAAGTGTTTCAGCATCAAATGCTGCCATATTGCCTCATGGTGAGGTCTCAGAGAGGGGGCAGTGCTCAGTGCCATGCACACCAAACCAGGCTGCCGACCAATGGAGAAGCGGTGCACACTGTAAAGGGAGCACGAGAAAAGACAAGAACAGACACACTATAAAAGGAGCAGAAAGGGCTCTGTCTCTCTCAGCGCTCTTAATCAGCACGGTGTGACCCCAGCAGGGGCAGTGCCGGCAGGGGACCATGTGGCACCAAGCGAAAGCAACAGCAGTGTGATATCTCTTCCCTTTGGGTCCCCTAGGGTTTCTCTTTCACTCTCTTGATTTTCCAGCAGCTCTGAGTGGGACCCTGCTGCATCACCTCCCCAGCACTGTCAACGTGGCAGCACTCCTTCCTCCCTCTCCACAGCCCAGAAACCAGCCCAGAGCAGCAGAGAGGTCATTCTTTTTGCAGTTATTATTGTCAGGTTACAGTTTCTTAGTGGTTTACACACCATTAGCCCATATATTCAATAAATTCTTTTGTTGTCGTCTTTTCTATTACATCTCTCATCACTTAGTAATGCCCTCTAGTGTCCAAACCAAGACAAACATTATTATGTTTGGCAAAAATTATATTCAGAGATTCACTATATAAACTGGGAACTGAAGATTAATATATTCGTATTTTTTTAGATTAAGCTTCCCATGTTCTATGTTTTGAAACCTTGTTTCTCCCTTTCAAGATTCATATTTAAGCTGTATTTGCTGAGTACCCACAAATATCTGACAGCAAGTTGTCTCAGCTTAGAAAGCCACGAAGACCTGTAGAATATTATTTCTTTACAGAAACAGTAGGTAAGTTAAGCATTGAAGATAAAGTTTCTATAATTAAACATAGCTAAATCCATTAAGTATACTCTCTTTCCCTTCATAAGAAACATATTTTATTGCAAATACAAGGAGAAAAAAGGGGCGGGGGGGAAGCAAAGCATTAAAAAGTAGTATCAGAAAAATAACTTCCTTCATGAATGAATGTTTTAAGCTTCACAGGGTAAAACTGTTTGTAACTGGCTGGAAGAAATTTAACAACCTTACTCTCTTCTTTGTGACTTAGAGGAAATCAACAGATACAGATGTGTCTGGTGTTTGATTCTCATGTCATTTACACTGGAATACTCAGTAGCAGCTCTACTTTAACAAGGATTATACAGTGTGAAAATCTGAATATAGGCAAGATGCTGCTCTTTCTCAGGAAAGTCAAGAGGAACAAATGAGATGTTTTTCTTTCTGTTACTTTCTGAGGGAAAAAGGAGAGACTCTGTCAAGAAACATGAATAGAGTTACAGGGCTACAAAAACTGAAAGTATTGCTGCTTTTGGCCAGACATTTGTCTTTTAAGGGTTCATCACGTATTGAGAATGCAATGTGGTTTAGGAAGAGTTAATACATGGCAAAACTGCCTAGGTAAGGCTATAGTTTGTGTAATATTCTGCTACGTTCATTCAGCCAGACACACCTGAAGAAATAAAATGTCTAAAATATCCCCTCTTTGGAATGTCATACAAAGGATCACCCTGGTAGGATAAAAGCAGAGGCCAAATTTGAAGGCAAGGATATTCCACTTTTGTCCTTTGCACTTGAGAGTCTGTTAGATACATACAAGTACTCTGTTACTATCTTTTGTATCACTTTCTCATCACAAACCTTATCACACAAAATCTTCCTTTCAGGATGCAAATGGCCACAAGTACATACCTTTGGCTGATGAGCTTCCATTTCAAGTCTAAATATTTTAAGCACAGGCTACCTGATTTAGAAATGAAAAATATCCTTCCTGCCTCTCTATATGCATCTGAAATCTTTTGGCTGCTTTATTAACCATGTGCAAACTGAAGTTAAGTGAAGTCTGAACACCAGTCTTAGTCTACACAGTACTTCAGCTTCTGCTGCACTTCAGCTGTGCAGTGATTTCCTACTATTTTCAGCAACCACTTAACAACTTACAGATGTAAATAGACAATAAATTCATTATTGGTAAAGGAGCACATGGTTGCATAGTTGTGATATTTCTAGGTGTTACTGTTGCAGTGGTACCCAGGGTAAGGTCAATTTTCTCTTTTTGTAAATATCACAAGAACAGACACAACAGTATGAGAAAGATTAATGTGGGAGTTGTTTTGTCTTTTCTCAAAGCATGAAATGACAAATTTACTTATTCCATACTGTTGAAAATCCTTATTTTATTGATAAGCATCACATAAAACAAGATTACAGACCAAAATCTGTGAGCTGAACACAAAGTATTTAAACGTAATAGTATGAACTGGAGACAGAAGATAGAGATTTTAAAAGCCTTCTGGCAAAGTGTCAGCTCTATACCCATGACCAGATAACACAGGCAGAGAGAAAAAAAAAAAATTAAAGGAATAGCACAGGTGCTGAATCCTGAACATCATGACTACCTGCAACATAATAGTGTAACCTGAAGGGAGGGCCATTATAGAAAGAGAAAAATAACACTGAATTAGACAAAAAAAAAGGCACTGCCATTAGACGCGGATTTTATTTTTCTAAAGGATGACTACTTCTGGAAACAAGAAAGTGCCATTATTCCATTAAAAAATTTCAAATTTCTCACACTTGTTCTGATTTAATTCTTGAAGTTCTTTAAATTCTTTTTTGATTTTCTGATGTAAAGCTGCAAGTGAATGAACCGTTGCATCAGGGCTTCTCTCATTTTATCGAAGTATTCTTTATTCTACACACTTCTACTTAACATCAGAAAATTCTGCCAAGTTAATGGCGGAATATCTGTGCACAATTTCGTCTCCTCACTCTTTCTGACACTGCAAAATGTGCTAATATTTTTTTTTCTTTACATTGCATATCTTAAAGTATATTTGGACTTTTGGTATCTCATACAATTTGTATCACTCCAAATGGTATATTTAGTTTTTCTTCTGTGCTTCGGAAGTTCTCCTAAATCTCTTTTACCAAGTGCTCTGTATTACTGATTTATTTCACCCACTTTATTTTGCTTCATTCCTCTGTTATTTCTCATTAAGCACATCAAACTGAATCTGTAGTCTTGAGGCAAAAAGGCTGTCTTTTATACTGCATTTTTCATTTTCATTTGACTTGACTTGAAGTTACTTCATAAAAGCCTTCAAATATTTCACCTACTCATATCTCAACATCTCTCTTCAAATTACTTCTTCACAATACTGTAAGGCACTTCACCTGCTCCTTCTAATTACTTTTCTTTAAACTTTCCCTGATTCTTCTTTTATCTCTTTTGACTAAGTGCCTAAAGAAAATCAACCTGAATATCCACTTTGCTTACACAGCTGTAGCACCTTTAGCATCACAATATCTGAGCACCTTCTGACAGCTACTGCTCATTAAGCAGAAGATTAATCTGCAGAATGCTGATGAGAAAATGTATGGACAAAACTTAGAATTCACCATTTTTTCCATGTCCCAGATCTTTGGCCATTTAATATTTGGATCTGACAATCCTACTTTATTGTTCTTTTTGCAGCTTACCAGCAACAGAATAAATTAAGTTTAATTATATTCTGACTCAGAATTTTCAGTATTTTTCTTGTGACAGTACACAGAAGAATTGGATGTCAGGTTGTAAAAAATCTCATTTAAAACATTGAGAGTTGTTACTGTACCCTAAATTATGTACACAAAGCATAACCAAAGTGTTCAATGGAACTTTAAAGAATAAAATTTCAAGTTTTTTAGTATTTATAGTATAGAGTGATTGACCAGCTCAACAGTTTTAGATAAGTTATCAGGTCTGCCACATTTTACCAGTGTTAGTTGCTGGTAGGAAACATTGTTTTTCCTTAGAATGTTTAACTTTGGGATTGGTGAGTCACGCTGGTTTCAGCATTCTTCAAGACTAGAAGCAGTATTCATCACTGATAATGCAAATACAATAAATCTTGAGCTGGTTTACCCCTATTCTAGATAGAGCATCCTGCTACAGGGAAGTATTGTTCCACAGAATAAGCAGTATGCTCTCAAAGCTTGTCATGAACAGCCATAAATTAGAGAGAAAGCAGCAAGTACTGGGTTTAATGATTCAAATCTAAAGACTCTATGGCAACTTAATGCTATTCTACTAATGATTGGCTTTAATGGCCTTGAGGGAGATACTGATTTTCACGCTTTCCTTTCTACTGAAAAGTGTCAGAATAAGAATCTGACAAAATAAGACAGAAAGAAAGTATAACAAGGTGGAAAATATAGAAACTGCACTGCATGTATAAAAAATAATTTTAAAGAAGTCCACAATAAATGAGGGATCAAAAAGGGATTCCAAACACATGCCTAGAAAACATGTTAATACTTCAGAATTGTCAGATTTTTACTTTGCAAGTTGCTGTGTTATTTGGCAGACATAAGGGTGGAACAGGGAATAGATAAGTGGGCTTTCTACTGTACTAAACTTGGGATGGTTTCCCCAGAAAAGATATTTTCTTGGTTAGATGACACAAAACTATTGTATTCTCAAATTTTATGGATAAGTATCCCATCAATCATCATGTACATTATTACTTACTCGGTTTTCTTAGATCCAGAAGAAAAATTGAATTTTGGTAATTAACATTGTAAGGACAACTAAAAAAACCCTATATGAAAGACAAAAGCTGGACTGTATGAACTAAGGAAGTTGCATTTTAAGCACATGAAATGTACTAACATTACATTAAGTAGTCAGCAGACATGTTATCAAAAGGTAAGAGTGATGTCATGACACATGACTCTGCAGTGAGAAAGCAATCTCTTTATAAATCATCTTCATGTACTACATGCAGAAACAGACTATTTTTTATTTATTTTTCAAAAATTATTTTAATTAAAACATTCTTGTTTTGATTTTTTTTTTCAAAATAAACACATTCACAAAAATGATCATGTTTTGCAAACTTGATCAAAGTTTGTCTGAAAGGCAGCCTAGTTTTAATTTTATTTTATAGTCCTAGCTCACAGCTGAATTTTAATTTGGTTCACTTACTTTTTCTTTAAAGAAAATTTTCTCAGATCTCTTAATTCCTTATATGCAAAATATTTATAATAGAAATAAAAGTAATAGATTGACTAATCAATGCATGTGATTTATTCTTAGTTTTTAGATCTAAGATTTTATATTCTGTTAGGAAAAAAGGTGTTTTATTGGCTGATATAATAGTTGATTTCTAATACAGGATGTAACAAAAAATAGTAAAATTATGCAAGTTCTCTTCGTCCCAGTTAGAAATCCTAGTAATTTGCTTAAATTCTGATAAAAATAACTGGAGATTAATAATAGAGTGTATAGTTAATTGCAATTCTTTCTTGCCTCTTGACATAGACAATATTCATTATAATACTTAATTTGCTACATCAAATTAAATTCTCTGTCTTCAGCTCAGAACAATCTTTATGTTTGCTTAATACCACTTCTTCTATACAGAGATATTTGGCTTACATTAAGAGAAGCTATTATATAATTCACCCTGTGCTCCTTTAGTAACTATTTAGGTGTCTGTCAACATGAACACTCTCTACTCAACCATCAAGTAGGTAAAATAAAGCATGAGTCAGAGTTTCTTCTTGCTTACCATGATGCAAATTGGATACATATTTTCTGAAATCAGTGAAATTACATTTCTGTAAAAAGAAACCATCTAAAAGAGGAAAATCAGTCCGACACTATTCCAGTAGTCTCAAAGTAATTTTTACACACAGAACTAATTAGGTTTTAGAAGCAGTGCTCTTCCACAGTTTCAAGTGGCATGGCTTTTCTTTTCAAGGAATGTCTTAAACATATCTATGCCTTAGTCATTTTATGTTTGCATTGTGTATGGTATGACACAACTGTGTTCGTGCCTAGATCTTTCAATAGTACATAAATAGGCTTGCCAACAATGGGTTCAATACAATCTCTCAAGAATAGAAGAAAAATTACTTTACAACCTTTCTAGAGAGTTTTGCCATTACAGATGTCTTAAAACATCCTGTCAACTGGCACTTGAAAAAGTTTTCAACTACTTAGAAACAAACTGAAAACTTTGAAAAAAATTAAACCAGTATTTTTATGGACTTAATTCCAGGGAGCAAAATTAACTGCAGCTATTTTTATATGTGTTTTCACAGTTCCACTAGAGGATATTAAGCAATTGGAACAGTTCCATTTTTTAACTAAGAACCTGTTTATGCCAATATTATTTTACAGGTTGGATCAGGGAAGCAAAGAGTATGGAAAGCAGGACATTAGATTGCTGTTCCCTGAAGCAATTGAATTTGATTAATTTTCTCAGCATAACTAATGAAAACAAATGTCTATAGGATTCCACTAACCTAAACAAGATGGCATATAAAGGATTTTGTCAATCCATAGGCAGGTGCCAGACCTAGTGTCATTAGAGAAAAGGGGTTCGAAGAGTTCAATTTTAATGCTTGCTCTAGATTTCATGGCAAAGCATTAACACTCAGGACTACATATTTCTTAGCATATATGACAAAATTGTGCCGTAATACATATATTTTATTTAAAAGAGGAATGCCAGAAAGCACAAACATCTGTTTGACATTCCTTGGCTGAACACAAAGAATTACCTGGTATTTTTGGGATGGAGAGAAATCTCTTTTCTCTCACCAGCTGTACTTAAACACAAGCAATGGCTTTGGAGAAATACAGCACTCGGATGGCTCATGGAAGTGTAGAGAATTCTTAAAGCCAGAACCTGCACTACTTGACAAGTATTAGGTATGAGAAAAAAAACAAAAACAAAAAGACTTTCCCAGAAACATAGAGGGAACTGAGTTGGTATCAACCACCAAAAGATGCTAAATTGCATCATAAAAGCAGAGGGGAGGACAAACCCTGCAATGGCAGAGCAGACAGAGAACATGTAATTTTTTTTTTAAGGACCCTGTTCAGACTATTTCAAGGGAGCACATAAGAGTTTGCTATCTTTCAAAGTTATTCTATTTTTGTTTAGCATTAAATCTTTTAAATAAAGCAGAGATTTAGAAATAGAGGCTTTTTCTCTGATGTATTCACTTCAAAAAGAGGAAAAAAAAGGAAGGAATATCAGCTCTAACTTCAGGATCACAGCAAACCCACCACAATGTAGATCAGCAAGGGTTTTTCTAAAGAAATAAATCTTATACAGTATAAAACTTAACAACTGGTTGCAGCGCAAAAGAGATATCTTCATATCTCTACATCACTACAGACTTCTTTTATATCTAAGGACAAATCATATAGCAGCTTTGTGCTTTGGGTTTACATTTCTAGAAGAACATGAAATAGTAGTTTCCCCCTTGCAGATGTTCTTTTTTAAGGGTTTTATGGATATTCCAGCATTTGTACCATAAAATGAGCAGGGGAATAGAGATACAGCTGAAACTGAAGAGAATGGGTAAGGCTCTATAAGGCCCAACAGGAAAATGTACTGACTAAGAGGCCACATGATTAAGTATTGGCAAATAGCTTCAGGGTCAGAACTTACAAAAGGACAACTTTACAAAGGAAATGGGTTGATTTTACCAATCACTGGGAGAAGCTATTTTAATCAGAAATGGTGTGAACAGCACAAATACAACTATTCTCCCAAGTGCTATCACATCCCACTTGTTAGTACAGACTCTGCCAAAATAAGATGTGTTATAATAGACAGAAAAATATTAAGTCCACCTTTTAGTTTTGGTTTTTTTTTTTTTAAGAAATAAAGTTTCTGACTATCCTCTGGGAATTCTTTGTTTCAAATCCTTAGATGACAATATTTCCCTGTATAATCAAGTTCTATTATTATTCACCACTTGTATTACTGCAGAGCCAAAACTTCCAGTCGTAGACAAGGGCCTTATAAAACTAAGCATTACATAAGCATTACCAAAAATAATAAAAAAAATAATCTCTTCTCTGAAGAGCTCCCATTCTAAACTTCAAAATGGAAACAAGAGATCTGCCTAATAGTTTGCAATTTTCACTCACCCTGAAAGGATTCTGCCCAAAAGCTGAAAGCAAGACATGGATAGAAGACAGCATGAGTATTCTCTGGGAATTGTGCAAATGCTTCCAGCTCTACCATTTTGGGAGTAATTTATAAAGATAATTTTAACGTGCATAATTAGAATAGAAGGTGAATTTTGCAGGTGTTGGAAAACCTTCTATGTGTTACAATCCACTTTTTATTATGGATATGAAAATTGTTATCAAAGAAGCCTGTCAGGTATCATATTTAACACTAGTTTAAAAAAGACACAGAGACTCATTGACATCAACATTGAACAAAGAATCTGTATTTCATAAGCACTGAACCATGGAGAGCTCAGCTCCACAGAGAGATGTGTAAGAGAAACACTCAGGAAATTTGTAAACAGCTGGGCCTAATTTGTCCTTCAAGAAAACAGAAGGAACTAACAAACATCTCTACTAGGGCTGAGGGAAATGCCAAGAATAAGGAAGGAAATATGCATATGGCCTTTCATTTTAGGTATTTGTGTCTCCGTCACCTATTTATACTTTGGCAAAAGAACATATGTGTCAGTGCAGGTCATCACTATATATAATCTCCAAAACTAAAGTCATATAGGTAAGCAGTCCTTCTGGACAATGACATTTGTAGGGGATTAGTGAACCTTGTGTAAGAGATGGCTGATTTAAGGATTTCTCCTCTTTCTGTTCAAGAGACCTTTGGCAGCTGGGAAGCCTAGGCTTGGATTTCTTTCCCTCTCCAGCATGTCAGAATGGTTTATTCCCTGAAAAGAGAAGCCCCATGAAAGGGAGGCATGCTCTTAAGAAGGCTTGAAGAGGAAAAGGTTTTTGCCTTCTTTCACGCAGGGCATGTTCACACACTATTAGCCAGCATTCTCACCTTTGGAAAATATTTTTTCCTAAGTCCTTCCACTGCTTTTTGGAAGTACCTGTGTACCTCCTTCATGTTTTTGGCATAGCTGACTGCTTCTCCCCCAGTATGAGGTGGTTGTGGAGAAGGTTGGGGACTGGGGAAGCCAAGCAGGTGATTCCCTGTGTCATCAGCTGGCCTGATAACAATTGTTGGACCCCTGCAGCTGCATTTTTTGTGACAATGACCCCTTCGGAAGCCTGGCTCAAGATATGTTAGTAGGCAGGGTTGGCTCTTGACCAGGAGGTTGTGGCTTTGCAGAGCCAGGTCGCAGCCGTGAAAGAGCAGATTGGTGACTTGAAATGTGCATGGATCTTGTAGCAGGCTGTGACGGCAACTCATGAACAGCACTGCCAGGAGCTGCATTGGATGGTGGAGTACTTGGCATCCTGCCTTGCTGGTTAATGACCAGGACAGGGTGCAGGTACGATCTCACCCTCCTGAGTTGCTGCCCTTGTCAAAGATCCCTCTGGGAGTCCTGCAAGAGGGGTTGGGAGTACTTTGATGGGATCTTTGGATTCCAGTGTTGAATTTGAGCCTGGCCCAGTGGATGCTGGGCTCTACTGAATTATGCATTTTTCTGGGGTACTGGGGAACCTTTACTACACCCCTGGCAGCATTACTGCATTCCCTATGGGACTTGACTGGGGGATGACCTTTAGGCACTAGGTCATGCTACACTGAGAAGCTTTGGACTCTGGCAGGAGAACCTTGATGGGTTGTACCTTGTTGTGCTTAGTCGTCAGGGAGATTATGTAGACAAAGAGTATGGTGGTACATGTTCACAGGCCATGGATACGGTGTGGGTGGGTATTTTTACTGTATTCTCTACTAATGTCAGCCTCTCAAGTTCCTGTTTTTCAACTGTATTCCATGACCCCTGAGGCCTTCTTTATGGGAGGGTGCACTAAACCTGTGCTTTGGTTTCAGGTCTGAACTATTGCTGCCTGCTGAGCAACACCATACCTACAGAGCATCTTCAGTGTGTTTGCACCTGAGGACTTTGCTAGTCCATTTGCTGCTGTGCTACCTTCTGTGTTGATGCTAAACACACTGCTCTGAGTCTGACAGTGCATGCTACTTCCACATAACTGCTGAACGGGCTGCATTGGGAAGGACTTTGACATCAGTGGGACTCCATATGATGACTAGCACATTTCATCTTGAAGTATTCGTGTTAACTCTTCCTTTACTATACATTCTATAAATGTTTCTATAAGTGGTTTTATTTTCCATTTTGACCCCAGCTTGGTGGTCTCCTGACCAAGGCAATGGAATGTAGGGGATGAGTGAACCTTGTGCAAGAGATGGCAAGGAGATAGGCTGATTCAAAGATTTCTTCTCCTTCTGTTCAAAAGACCTTTGGTTTTCTTCCTGAAAAGGGAAATGTTTCACAGACGACCTTGGAGCCCCCCTGAGCAGGAGCAGGTATGCTCTTAAGAAGCCTTGGGCAGTAAAAGGTTTTTGCATTCTTTCATGCCCAGCATGTACACACACCATTAGCCAGCATTCTCTTCCTTGGAAAATAAATTTTTCCTAAGTTCTTCCACTGCCTGGAGTTTTGGAGGNTTGCTGCCTGCTGAGCAACACCATACCTACAGAGCATCTTCAGTGTGTTTGCACCTGAGGACTTTGCTAGTCCATTTGCTGCTGTGCTACCTTCTGTGTTGATGCTAAACACACTGCTCTGAGTCTGACAGTGCATGCTACTTCCACATAACTGCTGAACGGGCTGCATTGGGAAGGACTTTGACATCAGTGGGACTCCATATGATGACTAGCACATTTCATCTTGAAGTATTCGTGTTAACTCTTCCTTTACTATACATTCTATAAATGTTTCTATAAGTGGTTTTATTTTCCATTTTGACCCCAGCTTGGTGGTCTCCTGACCAAGGCAATGGAATGTAGGGGATGAGTGAACCTTGTGCAAGAGATGGCAAGGAGATAGGCTGATTCAAAGATTTCTTCTCCTTCTGTTCAAAAGACCTTTGGTTTTCTTCCTGAAAAGGGAAATGTTTCACAGACGACCTTGGAGCCCCCCTGAGCAGGAGCAGGTATGCTCTTAAGAAGCCTTGGGCAGTAAAAGGTTTTTGCATTCTTTCATGCCCAGCATGTACACACACCATTAGCCAGCATTCTCTTCCTTGGAAAATAAATTTTTCCTAAGTTCTTCCACTGCCTGGAGTTTTGGAGGTACCTGTGTTATTTTTCTTTACAACATTAGACACCTGGATTCTGAGTGGGATCACACCTAATTATTTAGCCTGGCTCTCAGACTTTTAATGAAAGGAAATGGAATGACTAGAAGGGGATTTTAAGGAAGCAGCCTATCTTATGTTCTGTTTAGTAAAACATACCTCAAAGAAATGCTGACAGAGACTACACAGCAATTCTTACAGGAAACTGTGATGTATTAGCAGTAAAATTTCATTTACTGACACAAACTCCCTGTCTGAGGTTCAGAAACCTTCTGAAATCAAAAAAGATATCACAGGATGTCTAAAGCCTCTAAATATTGCCTTCTATTAGCCAAGCATTAACCATCTCTATGAAATATTCTCATTATTGATAAGCATCACTATTTTAAAGGAACTCATGTACTTTAGTTTATCAATCTGTCTACCAGTACTTAAAGAATATGGTACAATCTCTCACACAACAAAAAAACCCAACCAAAAAAAATCCAACACACAAACAAAAACAAAGAAAACCACAAACAAACAAGACATCTTACTACTTGACATACATTGATGACAGAGTCACTAGAAGATTTTCATCGGGCTCCATACTGTGACAGTGATATCATTTGCTACTTGGATTTCTCTTCCATAATCTTTGGCACAAAACACAATTTAGACTTTCTGTAAAGCTAAGGAGAATAATTGAACATAAAATATGAAATCCAAACTTGATGTTTCTAGATGGGTATCTGATCCATATGGATTTGGATGAAACACAGATTATTCTGGTTATTTCCAAATCTTTTAATAATTAAATTTTCCATTTGATAATGAAAAAATTGAAAAATGTTAAAAAACTTTAGAAAGAATAGCTAAGATAAAAATTGAGAAGATACTAAATAACCATTGCAAAGTACCTCAACACCACCCAGGTATATAGGGGAGGAGGGCATTGACACCAATCAGGAAAGGGTCTTTCATATTTATTTTTCCTGGAGATTGTAATAACAAAAAATCACTGAACATATTGTTCATGGAGCAACACGTTTTTAATAAATTCTGCAAGTTCTCAAATGCAAACAGTTTTTGGTCTAAGAAAGGTGAACACTGTTCCAGAAAACATAATTTATAGAATTACACCCAAACATCTGTGAAAGGAAACACCACCCTGTAATTCATGTAGCTTCCCAGAAGGACCTAGTAACACTGAGTTTTATACACACAAAAACAATTGTCCAATAAATGGCTCACAGACTACAAATCAAGAATTATTCAGAGATATTTTTCCCCTTACAATTTGGTCATGGGCTAGTTGCTCACTAAAAGAGAAAGTTTGTCAATTTTTTACTTGATTCTAGTTCCTCAGGTGGCCTTTGTTGTCTATGTAAGGCTTGTGTAGTGGTTTGACCCAGGCTGGATGCCAGGGGCCCACTACAGCCAATCTCTCACTCCCCTCTGCAAACAACAGAGGAAAGAAAATACAACGAAAGGCTTCACAAGTCGAGATAAGGACCATAAAAGATTCCTCGTTGATCACTGTCAAAGCAAAAACAGACTCTATGTGGGGAAATTAATTAAATTTATTACTAACAGGATCAGAGCTTACGAATAAGAAACTTAAGAAACACCTTTCCCCTCCACCCCCTCCTTCTCCATATTCAACCTCCTCTCCCCCAGCGGTGCAGGGAGACAGGACAGGGGGTTACAGGCATGGGGTCCCTCCCACGGGACACAGTTCTTCATGAACTTCTCCAGTGTCAGTCTCTCCCACAGGAGACAGTCCTTCACAAACCACTCTGGTGAGAATCCATCCCATGGGCAACAGTTCTTCAGACACTGCTGCCACATGGATCATATTCCATACTGTTGGCAAATGTACTTGTAGATACATTTAGCATGATATGCAAAGCATCTGATATGTAAATACTCACAGGTAGAAGCCTTTCTTATTCTGATTGCTAGAAGATAGAGAAATAAAATTCTATCACACTGTCTAAATAAACAGTTTTTAATTTAGCTATAAAGGCATATATTATTTGTCCAACAATTAATTTATTGTATTTGATCTGAACCCTGTAATTGGCAATTGCATCTTTGATTTATTTGATTTTTATTACATTATCTGAGAACTAAACAAAGCATACGCATTAGTATTCTGTCTATGAGCAGGTCTTGAAGTTAATTATTTCTATTATCTATCTTTGGAATACAACACATAGTGAGATTATAGATGGCAAACTGGGTTCCATTACTATTAAGGAAAATCAGAAGATCCACTGCATCTGCTAATGAAAATTCAAAACATGAATTGAAAGGAATGAATGAAACAATCTAAAACCAGTCAGAAGAAAATTCATGAAGACACACACACACTGTGGGTGTCAAATTCTCAGCATCAATATGTTTTTCACTACAGTTTTACTCTTATTTGCAATCTATTTCTTGGTAATGTAGAAATACCCAGAGACTGCATCTTTTAGAAGACATATAACCCAGAAATAGTTTAGAATGAGAAACAACAGATACTTTTTTTGTATGCCAATTTGGAAATTATGTTTTACTTCTTTATCTAGAGAAACTCATCTAATTTGACAAAGAGGCAGCATTCAAAGCTTTCACTCAGTAAAGCATTGTTGGCACTCAAAGATAACAAATTAAAGGAACTGACCAATGTTACTTTCCAGACAAATTATAGATTTCTGGGCAGAAAATTCTTGTATGTATGAATTGTATAGAACCAAAATTATATATATTTACTTTAGTCTTCCTAAAAAAACTAAGTTCTTGAACAGATGTTGTTCTGGATATAAGGACTTAGTATTTCTGAATTAGGGGAACTGCTTACATGTCACAGCAAGACTGGACTCACAAGTGTTGCTCAAGTAATACTGATGTGAAGAATTTCAGTGACTGTCCCGGTTTGGACAATTATGACTTTAAAATTCAGAGCTACAAGATGTATTAAGAAATAAGATTTTTTATTACCAGAATGTAAATATGTATATCAGGTAGTAAAATGAAAGATTAAAAATGAAACACCAGGAAAAACTGACAAAAACAAACAATCCCAGTATAATTTAGAAGAGAAAAAACACCATTTATGATAAAACAAAATCCAACACCCTTTTTGTCTCAATGCTTTGGAGTACAGGGGGCAATGGCTGCTCCACAGGAGGTGATGGAGGGGTGCAGTTACTCTGTAGTGGTCACTGGGGATGCTGTGGGAGTGAGGGGGGTCTGCTTGTGGAAATGTGGAGGGTTTCACCGAAGGTCACCAAGATCTCTGGGGAATAGGGATATCACAGGTAGGATGCTGGGTGCAGGGGGTGTCACTGAGAGGTGGCAGGGAGAAAACTAGGGGTTCCTAAAGGGCTGAGGATTGGCTTCAGGGTTCAGGCAAACCAACAAGAGGGCAGCAAGATGGAGCCAGTCCTTTCTGCCAGGATGTTGAGGACAGCTGGTGGTTGAAGGCAGGCAGGCAGGTAGTGAGATGGAGGGACCACGCGGCTGAAGCAAAATGGTGGCTGCAGCAAATCCGAGCAGCAAGGGGTTGTTCTCTCACAGAAAGCCGATGACCAAACATGAAACTGTGAGTTCTGACTACTGTTTCCATAGGGCTCTGGTGCCTCCCCATAATCCTCCTACCACCTGTGCCTGCGTATTGCCTCTTGACATGTTCTGGGAAGCGCAGTCATGTATCATTCCATCTTGCTGTTGGCTACCAACCAACCCTGTCGTGCCCTTGCCCTCACCCTGCTTATGCCCAAAAAAGCCCACAAACATCGCCTTTGTTTGCACTGTGTGGCTGCCAGCAATTGTGGCCAGCCCTGACTCTGCCGCACTTATCTCACCCAGCCCAGCAGCCTGGCTGCGCCGGCTGGGCAGCACGGCACGAAATGCCGCCTGGCACCCCCCACCCCTGCCCTCCCTGTGGTGCCCACTGGTTGGCGGAGAGGGGAGAAATGCCCAGAATGGCACCAGCTCCTGCTGCTGGCTTCTCAGCCCCACCGCCCACCCCCGCCCCGAGCGCCATGACTGGCTCTGCTGCCCAGCACCGTCCAGAGTCCACCCCAACTGGCTGTGAGAAATGAGCTCACAAATATAATTTTTAATGCAGTTTATTATAAGACAAAGGCAAACAGCATGCTGGGCACTTGACCCGGCAGCAACCAGATCAGAGGCACAAAGGATCTTTGGATAGGTCAGGTTTTTATAACAAAATTGTCACAAAAACAGGAGGGATTATTACAATTTCTTTGAGGTAGGAGGGAAATTATTCACACAGGTGCATCCCTTTTCTCCACCCATCTGGAATTTGGGTAGAGGGTCTTTTATTGCTTTTTGGGGGTCGTGGGTATGAAGAAACCATCCTCATCCTCTCTGAACTTCTCAACTTTCCACAAAAACCTGGTTTAAGCCCATCTTAATTGGCTTCAAAGTGGTGTTATCTTCTTGGTGGGCCAATTTATGGTTCTCCCAGGAAATTCTTGAGATAGTTCCTGTGAAAAGGTGCCTGGACATTCTCAGTCCTTTAAGGAGTGACCTCCTCAAGGTCCTCTAAGCAATGGATTCCTCATACAAGTGAGATTACGCATTTAGCAGAAAGAGCTCATTATATTTTACCATGCATTGAAACAAAATCTTATTCCAAGTTATGCTACTAAGGTACCTAAACACTATAACGTG